>JAPPVO010000024.1:45594051-45859051 GCA_030407325.1 Camellia japonica | reverse complement strand
AGGAAGGAGCACTTTCTCAACAATCCCATGAGGCTGAACCGGATTCTAATCCAAGCAACATTCCAGGTAACAATATTCTTACCATAGATAGTACTGTTGATTCTGAGTTAGAAAACAGTATTCTTAATATGCCCATAGCTTGGAGAAAAGGAGTTAGATCATGCACTCAGCATCCCATTGGGAACTTTATTTCTTATGATAAGCTATCACCTTCGTTCCGTGCCTTCACTTCTAGCATCACGGAGATACCCATTCCTCGGAATATTCAGGAAGCCTTCAAGTCTCCTCAGTGGAAGGCGGCAGTCAATGAGGAAGTTCAGGCTCTGGAAAAGAATGGTACTTGGGCAATTACTGATCTTCCAAGAGGTAAGAAACCAGTTGGATGTAAGTGGATTTTCACAGTAAAGCACAAGGCAGATGGTAATGTGGAACGTTATAAAGCTCGATTGGTTGCCAAAGGATTCTCCCAATCCTATGGCATTGACTATCAAGAAACCTTTGCTCCAGTTGCCAAGCTCAACACTGTTCGTCTACTTTTATCCTTGGCATCTAATCTCGATTGGTCACTTCACCAACTTGATGTAAAAAATGCCTTCCTCAATGGTGACTTAGCGGAAGAAGTTTACATGGACATTCCTGCTGGACTTGAGATGACATCAAATTTCAACAAAGTTTGCAGACTCCGAAAATCCTTGTATGGTCTCAAACAATCTCCCAGGGCCTAGTTTGAACGGTTCACTAAGGCAGTGAAAGGGTACGGTTTTGTTCAATGTCAATCCGATCATACATTATTTGTGAAGCACTCCCTAGGAGGGAAATTGGCAATTATCATTGTTTATGTGGATGACATAATTCTAACAGGTGATCATGAAGAGGAAATTGGCTTACTTCAAAAATTCCTAACAAAGGAATTTGAGATTAAAGATCTTGGAAATCTTAAGTACTTTCTTGGAATGGAGATTGCTAGGTCAAAGAAAGGTATAGCAGCAGTCTCACAACGTAAATACGTTCTAGACTTACTGAATGAAACAGGGATGCTAGGATGCAAGCCGGCAGAAACTCCTATGGACACAACTATCAAACTGGAAGAAAGTGACGGTAGTGCACCAAGTGATAAAGGGAGATATCAACGTCTTGTGGGAAAACTCATTTATCTTTCTCATACAAGGCCAGACATCGGCTTCTCTGTTAGTGTGGTCAGTCAATTCATGAATAATCCAACCGAAAAACACATGACTGCTGTGACCAGAATATTGAGGTGCCTAAAAAGGACACCGGGAAAGGGTCTTTTCTTCCAAAGAACAACAAATAGAAAAATTGAGATTTTTTCAGATGCAGATTGGGCAGGTTCAGTGACTAATCGAAGATCAACCTCTGGCTATTGTTCGTTTGTTTGGGGGAACGCGGTTACATGGCGAAGCAAGAAACAGTCAGTGGTAGCCCGTAGTAGTGCTGAGGCAGAATTTCGTGCTATGGCCCTAGGTATCTGTGAGGGAATCTGGTTGAACAGACTGTTAGAAGAATTACGGGTTCCATCTGAGCATCCCATGGTTTTATATTGCGACAACCAAGCCGCCATCAGTATCGCTAAGAATCCGGTTCATCATGATCGAACTAAACACGTGGAGATAGATCGACACTTTATCAAGAAAAAGATTGAAGAAGGAGTTTTTCAAGTCAGCTACACTCCAACAAACTGTCAAAAGGCTGACATTCTCACAAAGCTCTTGCTCGAGTTAACTTTGAAGATCTGACGGACAAATTGGGAATGATTAACATCTACAACGTAGCTTGAGGGGGAGTGTTGGAAATCAAGCTTCTGCGACATTGTTAATAATATATAATATATATAATGTATATATATTATATTAATAGTTGTGTATTAGCTTGTTTGCTCCATCAGATGCCTTAGTTAGTGCCATATGCTTTCGGCCACTTTTATTTTTATATGTTGTTTGCTTTCGGTTGCTTTTGCTTTTAGTTTTATATCCTTGCCTTTCATCATAATGTTGTATAGTTTTATATGTTGCCTTTCATCATAATGTTGTATAATCTCTCCTATATAATGGAGGATCCTCGTAAGAATTAATAGGAATTGAAATACAGAGCCTATTTTTGCTCTTTCAATCACTCTCTCTCTCTCTCAATATTAATTTTAGTGTGGAAATGCATACATGTATCAGCTACTATAATTTTTGGGGAGGGCAAACTTCACTTCACCCCCTGTGGTCTACTCCATCGGTGGTTTACCTCATATCACTTGAAAATAAGCACAACCCCTTATGGCTTGTGGATTAAAGTGCACCGTCGGGCATTCCATTCAAGTTAACTGCAAGTGTGAAACACATGCCAGGACACAAGAGAGTTATGTGTTCATGTCCAAATATCAGGCGGTAAACCACACAGAGTAAAGCACATGGGGCCAAAGTAAATTTTGCCTCCCAAAAAAAAAAAAAAAGATTTGCACAATGAGATTTTGTATAGGGGTATTTTAGTCTTTCCGCTTAAGTAGTTAACAAGCCTGACGGGGCACTTTAGTCCACAAACCACATGAGGGTTATGTACTTATTTCCTAATGACAGGGGTTATGCACACATAGTCCAAACCACAAGAGGAATAAATTAAATTTTTCCTTTTTGGGAAAAGAAATAGTGAAGACACCTTTTATGTGTTAATTCTTCTCCAAGGTAAAAATCCATCTTCAAATCTAAGCAAACAAAGATATATATGGCAGTTATATGTATTATTTCTCTAATGCTAACATTTTTATATTTGTTTTATACAAAATATTTCCCTCTTTTCAGTATAAAACCAGAATGCATCTCAGATAGTTCAAGCATTCTGAATAAACTGAAAACCTTCGAGCAATTCAGATATGATTTTCCAAATTTTGGGCCACAAATCCTTAAAATGTTGTGCATTGATATACAAATTCTCCATATGCAAAATAAAGGCTTGCACATGAAAAGACAAGGGTGTCACAACTTATAAAACCATAGTAGGAACAAGCTAATCGATGAGATTGGCACATTCAATGTATCCATACTTAAATTTCCTTATGCTGCATAGTAAAAGGACATCAAACCAGATTCCCACCTGAACCTGTTATGATATTTTGTTTTTTATTTTGTCACCCCCCCCCCCTAATTATGATATTTAATCATTTGATCACTTGCATAATAAATAATGTAAAAATGCTTGCCCATGGAGACTTAAAAAATAAATGAAGCAAAAATGAAAACTTGATTCTCCAAAAGAAAAAAGTGAAGAAAATTGAAAAACCAACACTTTCATACCTGCCAAAGTACAACTTTTTAATGATGTATGCGCTAAGCAATCCAATCTGTGAGTATAAGGAGTAAAATGTCTTACACCAATATAATAATTTTTTGTCAGCAAGAGATAACTCACAAGCAGCATGCATTAAGTTTTGAGAAGGGGAGGCAGAAGCAGTGACAGCTTTCTGGGCACACCTATGACTACATAAGGGCACTTTGATTACCCTAAAGAAGCCTCTCTCTTTATGCAGCTGGAGAACCTTCTTTGGACTATTTTGTTATATGTTGAGGTTTGCTATTATTGGGCTCCATTTTAAAGAAAAGGCCCCCAAAAAAATCATGTTTGTCCTCTATACTCAGTCTATCTGAAAGAAATAAAACATAAGACCTTATTGTAGAATTTCAACAATAAAGATTAATGGAAAGGAAAGGTCCTAGAATCACGTGATAAGGATAGTCATAGTTTTGATGAACTAAACTGAGGATTCCACCATCCCCCCCCCCCCCCCCCCCCCGGCGTGCAAATTATACATTACAACCAAGCTTCTTGAGTGAGAGAAACAGAGAAATGAGTGCTTTTGTTACGCTGGGATCCTTTAAAAAATTATTTAGGGCTTTATCTCCAATTTTTTAATGATGCCTTTTTCTAGGAGATAAGAATTTCAACACAATCACGTGGAATTACTTCCACAGAGAGAGAGAGAGAGAGAGAGAGAGAGAGACTTACGACAACCCCTAGCAAGGTGCTTGCAATAAATAAAGACAAAAAATTGCCTATGAACTGCCAGACAAGGCCTGAGTTCATTTGAGAGATATCAAATTTCTGGATTGCATTGAAAAGTACCACAGAGGTGGCATCATTTACTACTCCTTCGCCAAAGACTAGACTGTACAACAAAGGTGTCTCATCCTGATTAAGCACCTGCCCATTAAACAAAACTTTAGTCACAAATTTCATTTCTTTCTCCTCCTTTGAGAAAGAAAAACGGATTTGAGAAGACATTTATACCTGCAATGTGCAAACCGAATCAGTTGCTGATAAGATTGCTCCAATTGCTGCAAACATTGAAATTTCACACTTAAACAAAGTCAAGAGATAAAGGAATTAATTGGATAAGGCAAGATGTGTAATAAATACACTACAGATTCAAATTTTAATTTATTTTTTGTCTTTTAATTACTTTAAGAGTCTTGAGTTTTGTTGCTGGACAAAGTAAAACAAAGCACGGGTAACAATAATATCAACCATAAGCTACCCAACAAAGAAAATATGAGTTTTCCATTTGACCACCAATAGCACAACTCCATTTTCCCATATAAAAGGTGTGTGGTTTATATATGGAGGTACAATTTCTTTAAGGTCAGAAATTCAGATCAGGTGGGATTCAATCACAGTTTTGAGAGCAGTGTAAGTGTTGGTGTCAGACAGATGTGCAGAACTTAAATAGGGATGTTGATAGCAATGCCAACAATGAGAGTGAAAATAGTGCTAGAGAACATTAATGGCAGCTACAACAGGAACAATCATAACAACCAGAATGACAATAACAATGGTCATGGAGAAAAAGTCAGATTACCGAGATAATCCCCCATCTCCAGGAAACCGATATCCAGCTTTTTGAACAATTGTGATGCACCTAGATCAAAATTCATACGTTATGAGCAAGATAAATCAAATATCATATAACAAAAATGAACTTGTAATGGACGTTCAAAAGATAGAGCTCAAATCAAGGATGAAGTTCATCAAGCATACCAATTGCAATGGTAGCGAAGGATATCAATGTCCCAAAAACACCAAACAACATGATAATGATAAAGTTCCGAAAAAATTGCTTCTTTTTCACCTGAAACCTGGTGAGAGAAAGTGTGAACACATTATTTCACTGAACACCCCATTGTGCAAACATTTATGAGTACAAAAAGAATAAAGCTTTAAGCAATTAAGAGGTGCCTATCTATATGGAGGAAAAAAATATCAAAATAAATTGGGGGAAAGGTTTCAATAGTAGTAGGGGTGGTAGTAATAACTGTTATGCTCCAAGTAATTTAGCATACAGATTTGTCACAACTGCACTGAAGTTACTTTTGACACCTACTGAAGTGTAAGTAATAGGTCAGTGTCACATGTTATCATCACTCGAATAGTATATCTATACAAACACAAATTTCCTTGCTACCAGTTCACACAATAGAAAGCAAAAATGTCCAAACTTTGTCCAAAATTCTCTAAACCTGAATTAGAACAACAATAATATAAAAAATAAAAAAACAAATTTGTCTAGTCCAAAAAAGAAAAAGAAAAAGAAACTGACTTCCTTCCACCTATGCTGGAGATGCTGTAAAATCAATAACTTCTAGGATGAACAAGCTAAACCAATGAAATGGGGCATTAGAATGCAAATTCAATGAAAACAGAACTTAACCAAGACCAAATGCATAATCAATGTTTATATGGTACGACCGTACGACCCAAAAAAGGCTTAGGTAGCACAGAATCATGTAAAGGGATGTGATTACTCCTCAAGGGAAGTCCTCTCCCAAAACTTCAAAAGAAAATGAAAAAATAAATAAATAAATCTGCTACAATGGAATTGCCATTCAGAACAGGCCCAAGATTGACCACATCACTACAATTCCTCCAGTAGTTTCTATCATGCTGTTATTTACTATTCTTACAGCCAATTCTAGGTTACTCAAACAAATACTGAATATATTGTAATGAGCCCTTAAACATTGTTTTATGTCAAGTTAAGAAAATCTATACATCAAGGATCCCCTAATCACATTTGAGAATTTGGAATCCTAATTGTTAGCATAGTTAGTTCTAATTAGTAGGGTTACCTTCATCAGATATAAATGATGCATAAGAAAGCACTCACACAGAGGGACGTCAGTTTTAAGTGTTCAATGACATTTTATGGTAATCCAAAAGAAAACTAAACACATGACCTGAAAAAGCAAAAAGTAATTACATAATTGGAGTTACATCAGTAAATCAATCAGAGTTTGAACCATCTTGTAACAACTTCCTCGAGCCCAACTGCTCAAGCAATACAAAAGGACAAAAAGTCTCCACTATTGTTGTTAGGTTTCTTTTAAAAGTTCTCCAAAAAATTCAAAAAAAGTTTTGTTGGGTTGACTTGAGCTGAATTTCTCATAATTAATGGAACTCCACAGAGATGGACAAAAATCTGAGTTATTTATGACAACCTAGCATAATGTGGGCAATCAACTCTAATTATTCAAACTACTTATTGTGCCTCCACTTGGAGCTAATTTTGTTCATCATTTTTGGGGCCTATGGCACTGAACACTTTCTACCTTTCATTATTTTTGTGCTAGTCTCCAATAATGCTGCAATTATGTCAGAGTTAGATATTTCAACAGTAACAAAAAAATTCTGAACCTTATAAATCAGTAGAAGGCAATTATTTTAACTGGTAAAAGTAACACCCTGACCTAACTTAAAAAATCAAGGAGAGACATCCATGAGGGATTAGATTGCACAAACATGAAAGGATGACATTGCAGTTAACTCGAATAATAATAAAACAATGTATGTGAGATGAAACAAAACTTACCCAGCATTGAATATAATAGGTGGAAGGAGGTATATAAAGAAAAATTCTTCATCAAATTCTAAGATACGCGAGCTTTTTCCACCAGAAGTTAGTAGAATAACAACACCAGTGCACAAGCCCTGCAACCAAACCCCATAAATTCCTTTATTACACTCCACGATCCAATAAAAAAAAATTTGCAGAATCAAAACAGGAACAATATAGGGAGTCAATAATGATTCTCTGTGAGGACTCACAATGACAAGGGAAGTGAATGACTCATTAAACCATCGGTTTTCCTCGATAAGATAGCCGATCACAATGCAAGCGCAAAGGAGAGCCACGAATAAGGTTATGGAATCTATTGTAACTTGATCGGCGTCCGATGACAGGATCCCTGATTTCATCAAAACAGAGGCCACACCTAAACCCATCTAGCAAATTGTTTTGAAAATTCACCAAGCTCAGAACAGACAGATAAAATTGTTTGCTGATTGAAACAAAAAATTCAAGTATGTCTCTGAACTATCCATTCAATTCAATATTGAGCCAAAAAATCATACGCCAAATAAACCCTGTATCAGAGTAACCAGCACACAATCACAACTAATAAAATTACGACAGTACAAAATTCAACTCAAATAACCAAGGAAACTACACGGAAAAAGGCATGTGATGTGACCTAAAAAAGTCTGTCGCGTGAAGTCTTGACAAGGAAAGAAAATGTATGCTTTGTTTTGTTTGGTTGCTGAGAATATGTAAACTGAAGGGTTTATCTGTATGGAAATCAATAACTCCAACCTAGTACGGCTATTTCAAATGCCGTGTCATTCGAGTCGATTTTTTGGAATTAAGATCGCAACCAACAACCAAACTATTAAATACACATTTTCTCATCGTTTTCCTCCATTTTTTTTCTCAGTAACCAAACAGGATGGTAAAACAACGTTCACGCCAGGGAGTTTTCTTAGTGAGAAAGGAAGTCCGTATACGCGTGTATATATATATATAGAGAGAGAGAGAGAAAAAGAGACCTGAAAACTGGAATATTTGAAAGACCGCGAAATGGAGTGAAAGACAAGGAATAGGGAGAGTGGAAGACAAGGAATATGGAGGGCTCGTCACCGTCTGATCTATCAATCAACTTTTGATGGTATTGTGGGACCTTGACACAGGAAATTTTTACTCTTTGGTGTAGATTCTACGCTAATCATAAATAGTGGGATTCTCTCCCTGCTCACGCAGCCGGCTGGAGAAGAGGCGGGTTTTGTTTGTGAGTTCTATTTGGATTTGGATTGTATATGAATTGTTTTATTTTATTATTTATTTGCATTAAATTCGTTTTTTCCGAAAAATATTTTCTTACAATTTTAAGATAGAAATCTCCCGATCTGTAGTGATACAGATTAATTCCTTTCGCTTAAATTAATTTTTTGCAAAATTTATTTCCTGCTTTTGGTAAAACTCGAGTATTGTTACTGTATCTTTTCTCTGATAATAAAATTGATAAATATGATTAGTAATTTTTTTATCCAAAATTGTGTTTAAGTAAAATTTTATTACATGATAAATATAATTTTTGTTGGTATATATCTCAATGAGGTCTAATGAAGAAAATAACATCTTTGTGACTTTCGGTGTTCCGTGACGAGGACTTGGTTCAACTATAATTTCTATTGCATTTTGCATGTTATTTGTGAAACACGTAATTTTGTTGTTTATATATATTGTCAATATACATATTTTTCAAAAAATTCTACTTTCTTATTTTTCATATAGATTTTTTATTTTTACTAAGTTTTTTAATATTTTAAGTAATTTTTTTAAATTTTTAGACACACCTAACGTAAATATACATAAAAAAGTATAATTTTTGTGAATTTTTTTTTTAAAAAAATTCACTAAATACCAAAAATACAAAAATAAAAATAAAAATACAAGAAGTCAGTATATTTTTCATATTTTTATGTATTTATTAATTTTTTAAAATATTTTTCACAAATTTTTTACTTTTTAGATACATCTAAGTAAAATGCATCTAAAAAATAAAAAAAAAATGCTTAAAATTTTAAAAATATTCACTAAAAACAAAAAAAAAAATAAAAATAAAAAACTCAATTTTCAAAAAATCTAATCTAAAAAACTCTAACCAAACATACACATTATATTTATTTATGATGGTCATTTATACAAATAATTTAGGGTAAATTACAAATACACTCGTTGAAGTTTTTTTAAAGTACAGATTACTTCTTGTAGTTTGGAAAATTACAAATATTTCTTTGTTAAAAATTTTTATTTAACATAATTAACTAAAAAATGAAATTCATAATTGCTTTCCTATACATGAATAAAATTACCTAAATTATTAATTGAAACATATTATTAACATAATTAAAAACTATTACTTGACATGATAATTTATTAATAAAATGGATAATTTGTTATAAAATTAGAAATCTCAATAGTGGAATGTAATTTCTAAAACTATAAGGAGTGATTTGTATTTTAATCAAATCTCAAGAGATATAATTGTAATTTATCCAATAATTTAAGATGAAAAGATATAATAAACAACACAGTTAGGAAATACTACTGGTCTATGCTTATGGATGTTTTTTTAAATATTTTGGAATGTTGAATTGAATGGTTTTTAATACATTTAAAAAAAATGATATATAAATAAATGGGTTGAGCAAATAGATTTGGATTTTGCATTTTCTCTAAGATTGGGTTTGGGATAATCTCGTAGGCTTGATATTTGAACTTAGATAGATACAAAATCTCTTATTAAATAGTATAAGTTTAGTTCAATTTAGTCAACGTCTATCTCTAATTGTTAATTGTGACGTCATAATTAGCGGATCGTGGTACCAAGTGGAGGGTTCCACAGTCCTTTTATAATTATTTATTTACTAGCCTATCACCCGTGCTATGCACGGAATAATTATAGATATTTATATTTGTTCTAGATTTTTTTTAATATATAAATTATGTTTTTTAAGATTTTTTTCTTATCACTAACCATAGTGTGTGGGGGAAGTTAAAAAGGGTACTGCAGTAACTATACACAAATTGTATCTATAATTATTTGTATAAGGGGATTTTAAATGCTGATCAGGAGATTTTGACCAAATCAATAATTGCAGGCATGTGGAAAGATATGTGGATTGAAAAAAGTTAATAAATCCTAATCAGGGGATTTTGACCAAATCAATAAATGCTGAGTTTTTTTTTTTAAATAAAAAATTTAAAAAATTCAGATTGGGATATTGAAGCTTCCATAGGCTTTGGGGGTTAAAAACTCCCTTTTGCTTAATATATAGTATAGATATAGATATATAGATAGATATATCTTTTTATTTTTATTTTTATTTTTGTGTGGTTTCTATTCGGGTATTTTTTTTTTTTCAATTTATTTAAGATGGAGTTGTGGGTATCTTTTTTTTAAAAATTTGGGCTGGTTTGGGATATCCTAAATAAGTGCACTTTTTGACTTTTTATAAAAAAAATGTGTAGAAAAGTAAAGAGGGGATGTTGATTGATGTAACTCAAAAAAGATAAAAAGATAAAAAGATGGACTAAAATAGATTATACCAAACAAGACTTTAATTTATCTGTGGTTTCCATTTGTTTTTAATTATTATTATTTAGGTAAGGTATAATGTGAGTTAGATATGTGATAGACATATGAGTTTTATTAATTTAAAGTTTATTTAGACAAACTTTAAAGTTTTTTTTTTAGTTTTTTAGTTTTTTTTGTTATGTTATAATATAATATAAAATATAGGTAGATATCTACAACTTTAATAGAAAATATTATCTAATTTTTTGGGAAAGAGAAAATGAATGCAAGTTTTAATATTTTTTTTTGAAAATTTGTGAGAGAGATTAGGAGGGAGAGATTATGAAATATTTTTGTTATTAAATAATAAATCAGTCAATAGTTTTTTTTAATCTATTTTGTAAATTAAAAATCAATAATTTTGAAAAATTGATTAATTTGTCCCATTAAGTAATTTAAAATTTTGATAGATATACATAAAAAAAATACATAATTATATTATTAAATTACAATTCAAATTTAGATGTTATATCTTTTTGAGATCTATAGCTAAATTATTATCTTTTTTTATTTTTATTTTTGTGTGTAACCATAGTGTATGGGAGAAATTGAAAAGGGTGTTGCAATAATTATGAGAGAAGTCAAAAGGGATTGTGGGTTAGGAAAAGTCAATAAATGCTGAGGTTGGGTTGGAAGAAGTCAATAAATACGGAGGTTTTTTTTTTTTTTAAATCAAAAAATTAGAATTAGGAGATTGGAGCTCCTATCTAATTTTTTGGAGAAGAGAAAATGAATGCAAGTTTTAATTTTTTTTTTTGAAAATTTGTGATAGAGATTAGGAAAGAGAGATTATGAAATATTTTTGTTATTAAATAAATAAATCGGTCAATAGTTTTTTTTAATCTATTTTGTAAATTAAAAATCAATAATTTTGAAAAATTGATTAATTTGTCCCATTAAGTGATTTAAAATTTTGATAATAATTTTGAAAAATTGATTAATTTATCCCATTAAGTGATTTAAAATTTTGATAGATATACATAAAAAAAATACATAATTATATTATTAAATCATAATTCAAATTTAGATGTTATATCTTTTTGAGATCTATACCTAAATTCTTATCTTTTTTATTTTTTTATTTTTGTGTGTAACCATAGTTTATGGGAAAAATTGAAAAGGATGTTGCAATAATTATGAGAGAAGTCAAAAGGGATTGTGGGTTAAAAAAAGTCAATAAATGTTGACGTTGGGTTGGGAGAAGTCAATAAATGCTGAGGTTTTTTTTTTTTTTTTAAATCAAAAAATTAGAAAATTATGATTAGGAGATTGGAGCTCCCACAGGCCTTGGGGTTAAAAACTCCCTTTTACATATATATAGTATTGATTTTTTTAATCTTCGCATATATATTTTAATAAACTATGTATTGACACATTCATTTATTTAATTTAATTAATAAATAGTTAACATAAAAAATTATATTTATTTTTGTTTTTTGCCAAATTACAAACACTGTGAGTCTGAATGCTCTGAGGGCTGTGCCCAAAAAAAACAGAACAAGCTCGTGCTTCGCATGTAGTTTAGTTTGGCTTTGTTCAAAATTTTGTCTCTTGCGACTGCCTAGGTCATTTTAAATTTGGGTCAATTATAGGGACATTTTCTAAGGGTTTATTTTGACGATTACATTGTTCTATATCTCTTGGAAGTTTTTTTTTTTTTTTTTAAAAAAAAATATTATCCTGTTATCTCATGAAATATTTGAGTATTTTTTCACACAAATAAATAAAATTATTTATGTCAATTGAATCAGCTGAATCAAAATATCTTTAATGATAATGGTAAGATTATGCTTTGCGCGAAATCTCTCACTTTTCTCTAATCCTCCAATATATTAGAAGATGGTCATACACCATCAATATGGGTGTGCCACAAATTATTAAGGATTGATACATGTATTTGAATTTAATAGTTATAGAAAACCTAATATTTATTGAATTGACTTAATTTTTTTTACGGAACCGCTACAGAGCTCGAGTAATACGGCTCGAAATACTGGCTCGACACCAAAACGACGTCGTTTTGGTGTCGAGTCTGTTTTTTTTTTTTTTTTTTTTTTCTTTTCGTTGTTGCAGATCTGGAAGAAGAAACGAACGGAGAAGAAGAAGAAGAAGAAGAAGAAGAAGGGGGGAGGGGGGGCTCTGCAGAACCGGAGGAGGAGGGGGGAGGAGGGGGGAGGACTGGAGGGGAGGGGGCTATAAAAATGGGGGGGAGCTGCGGCGGGACAGACGACCGGACCGGGGCTGGCAGACGACCGACGAGCTGCTGAGGCGGCGGCGAGGCGAGGCGACGACGGGCTGGGACGAAGCTGCGACGGCCGACGGTCGACGGCCTCCTCCCTCCCTTCTTCCTCTCCCTCCCTTCTCTCCTCTCCTCCCTTCCTCTTCTCTTCTTCCTCTCCTCTTCCCTCTGCATTTCGAGCCGTATTTCGAGCTCGAAATTTCGAGCACTCGATCATTTTCGTTTTTTTTATAAATAATATACATAAATGATTTTATAAAATAAAATATTTAAATTATCAAAACGAAGCTTATAATGAGTTCCACAAATCTGAACATGACAATTAAATTTATATTTAAACTTAAAAGAAATACAACTTATTATTAATCTCATGTATAGATTATTTATATTTTACTGATCCACACTCATCTGTTTTTATGACCTTGATGAACATTTTTGTTCCAATATTGAAAACCAATATTTCATTACCATAGAAAAATCGTATAAGTGGTTTTCCTTTTCCTTTTTTATTTTATTTTAATTTTTGTGATTGTATTTAAAGAAAAAATTACGAATGAAATATCAATTAATTTTATTTTACAAAAATTTATATTTTATTTAAATTTCAAACACAATCATTGCCTATATATATATATATATATATATTTAAAAAAAAACCTTTAAGCTCATTAAACATAGGCCATTCAGTTTATAAATTTAAATTAGGATTTTGTTTGGTCAAAAGCTTAGATGCTGAAATACCTTGTCCATCAAGACAAATTTAGGTAAAATGACCAAAAAGCCCATCTATATTGGCATGGATTTTTTTTGACTATTTTAGCCATAAAAAGACAAAATAGATTAAAAAACCAATAAGATAAAATGTTACATTCAAACAATAATCATTTTATTTTTTCTATCACAAAAGTCAAAAAACTTATCCTAAACAAGATTTTTTAACTTCAAGCTAAAATAGTCAAAAAAATTAAAAAAATCAAAATGTTAATCCTCATCCCAAACGAAGGCTATATATGGTTTAAGGTGGAAAACAAACACTTTCCCCTTTGTATCTCTTCCTCAGCTCGGACGCCGTAGCCATCTCGCTTCACCGTCTCGCCCCGCCGGTCGCCTTTCTCAGATCTGCTTTCTACAAGCGTCTTTACATGACTCATATCTGAACGGCGACGACTAGATCTTCACTAGGGCCACAATCGCGAGCATCGAAGAGTGGGGGCGATTGACTGTGTTAGAATAATTGAAAGAAATATGAAAAATATGTATCTGTATTATATTGAATAAATTGAATACAATAGGAAAGTCTGTATTTATAGGCTGAATACAAACCTAGATAAGTATAGAAGGAGATAGAGAGAGATAGATATAAACTATTATACAATACAAGGAGATAAGTATAAATCTAAATCTAATATATACATTAACAGCCCCCTCAAACTCAAGGTGTGCAAACATCAACCAACTTGAGTTTGGAAACGAGATCAATAAAACGACTAGGAGGATGAGCCTTAGTGAAAATATCAACAGGTTGATCAGCAGAAGAAATAGGGAGAAGATGAACAGTGCCACGTGTA
The DNA here is from genome assembly GCA_030407325.1 of Camellia japonica. Classification (NCBI taxonomy): domain Eukaryota; kingdom Viridiplantae; phylum Streptophyta; class Magnoliopsida; order Ericales; family Theaceae; genus Camellia; species Camellia japonica. The sequence continues at coordinate 45,844,778 of JAPPVO010000024.1, read as the reverse complement.
ACATGTTGTCGAATGAAATGACAATCAATCTCAGTATGTTTGGTGCGATCATGGAAGACATCATTGTGAGCAATCTGAATGGCACTCTAATTGTCACAATAGATATAAGTGGCACCAGGGGAAGAAACACCCATATCAACAAGGAGACATCGAAACCATAAAAGTTCCTGAGTAGTGTCAGCAAGAGCATAATATTCAGCTTCAATACTAGAGCGAGTAATGAGGAACTGTTTCTTACTGCACCATGTAAAAAAAGAATCTCTTAAGAAGAAACAGAAACTCGTGGTGGAGCGTCAATCAGTAGGATCCCCAGCCCAATCAACATCAGAAAAGGCACGAAGCTCTAGAGAAGAGTGAGCAGAGTAGTGGAGTCCGTGGAACATAGTGCCTTTAAGGTAGTGAAGTATGCAAAGTAGAGCAGTGTAATGCGGGGTGCGGGGAGTCAACATGTACTGACTAACAAGATGGACATCATAGGCAATGTCGGGATAAGTCACAGTGAGATAAACAAGACTACCGACCAGCTGGTGATAAAGAATAGCATCAGAGAGAAGATCCCTGTCTAGAGGAGTGAGACGAGTCTGAGGATTAATGGGAGTAGATGTAGTCTTACAATCGGTAAGACTAGCACGTGCCAGAAGATCAGATGCATATTTGGCTTGTGACAAATAATAACCAGTGGAATCATGAGAGATTTCAAGCCCTAAGAAATAATTAAGTGTACCAAGGTCCTTCATCAAAAACTAACGATTGAGAAATTGTTTGAGGCTAAGAATACTAGCCACATCATCACTAGTGATAATCATATCATCCACGTAAAGAAGAAAAAGAGTGGTGCCATGAGGAGTGGCCCGAACAAATAGAGATGAGTCATATGAGCTGGAGGTGAAGCCGAAGTCATGGATGGTGGAACTGGATTTTGCAAACTAAGCTTGTGGGGCTTGCTTGAGACCATAGAGAGCATGCTGTAGTTTGCAAACCTTATAAGCCGGATAAGCAGACCTAGGGGGAGGTTGTATGTAGACTTTCTCAAGAAGATCACCATTAAGAAAGGTATTTTTGACATCCATCTAAAAGAGATCCCAGTGGCGAGCAGCAGCAACAGCAAGTAAGCTACGCATAGAGGTAAGTCGAGCAACCAGAGCGAAAGTCTCCTCATAATCAATGCCATATTCTTAGGTGAAGCCCTTTGCAACAAGACGGGCTTTGTAACGCTCAATAGAGCTATCAGAATGGGTCTTGATTTTGTATACCCATCTGCAGCCAATCTGTAACAACCTCGACCTATAATTAACGTTAATTCATGCTTAGGAGTGTCTAACAAGTAATTAAGAAGAAATCCTGAGTTAATGACATGTGTATTGCATTATTTTGTATTTATATCTATTCAGCGTAAGAAAATCTATTTATGTTTTAGTTTCGGTTTGTGAATTGAAGGCCTTATCGGCATCCGACTCAGAAATTGACTTGATTTATGTGTTAATTAGAATTTTTAGAATTTTATGATAGGTTCAATTGAAATTCGATTTGGAACGATAAAATTAGATTAAATTAATGTCCACTTAATTAACCTTAATTAATTATACTTTTATCCAAGCCTATTTAAGGCACCAATTGAGCTTTCACTCATCTTTTTGTTTCCTTCATCTCAATACATTTTGAGCCTATTCAAGTAGAAAACCTGAGAGAGGGAGAGTTGGGAGTAATTGAGCTCAAACAAAGGATTTGCTAGGAATGTTATGAGATTGAAAAAAATTTGGGAGTTTCAACTTCAACCTTTGTGAATCCAAGTCTTTAGGTAGGGAATCAAACTCTTAATTGTGGAATTGTAGTAGACTTTGCAAGACTTCAAGTGAATTAGGTGAATTCATGAAGGAATTGCACTAGAATGGAGTAGAATTGAGTTATACCATGCATGCATGTTTTTCTCTTCACAAATTGGGCATGATTTCAAAGAATTCTTTCATGCATGTATTCATCTCACCTATGTTTTGAGAATTCATCATGTTTTACATCCTCTCATTTCATTTGATCATGATTTGGAGACTTGAAACTCAAATTATTTCATGTATGTCATGTTTTTGGAACATTCATAAAGTTTTTGTTGAATTTTTGAACAATTGGCATGCTTTTGGGCCAAGATTTCTTGAAATGATCCTTTAAACATGTTGTTTTTATGAGTTTCTAAGTATTTTTCAGAATTTTGGCCCAAGAGGATGAGTTTTGAAGTGTTCGGTTTGAGCTTGAAGCTTGGAGATCAAATCTGGAAATTCCAGATTTTGCATTCACGCTCGAGCGTAGAAGTTCACGCTTGAGCGAGCACTCTGAGCGCGTGCACTTCCACTCAAGTGACCAGAATCTCACTCGAGCGTGAAATGCATGTATCTAGAAGTTCATATATTTTGCAGCACGCTCGAGCGACAGATGTCACGCTCGAGCGAGGGTCTAAGTCTCACGCTCGAACGTGGGTCGAGTGTTCGTCAAGCGTGAAAAACAAGCAACCAGTACTTTTAACAATTTACAGTCCGCTCGAGGGAAGGAAATCACGCTCGAACGAACCTCCACATTTTGCATGTCCGCTCAAGCGAGGAAAGCCATGCTCGAGCGTAGACCCTGTTTTCAACAAGATCTAAAAAATATTTTCTAATGCAATTTTTGCATCCTCATTCCATCCTATGCATTCCTAGGTCATGATTAAGACACCATAATAAGGATAAGGGTAGAAACACACCAAGAACAAGTGAAATAAGTTATATATGATTCGAACGAGTATTTCAGGTGTGTGTTTGTTATGTGTTGATGTAGTTTACGTGCCGTAAACCGTTTGATTAGTCTGCTCTGTCTGTCTGTACCCGAAGCCAACTGTGAGTAATAACTTAGTAAAGCTATATTCAACCTTACTAAGTTATTACTCACTTTATTTTCTGTATGATGAAATAAGATTCGTGGCATCCTTAGCATCATGTGATATTTGTTAGCTGTTACCCGGTATCGGAGGTTCCATCATGGAACTTTTATGTCTGTCATCTATTACCCGTACCGAAGGCTCCATCATGAAGCTCAACATGTTTATTCTCTGTTACCTGGATCCGGAGGTTCCTTTATGGAACTGGTTATTCATAACCACTACATTATCTACATCTGTTCTGTATCTGTTCTGTTAGCGCTAATGGATGTACCACATATGAATAAGTATAAATTATGATTTCTGAATATGATTGGAACAAGGATATGAACTTGAATCTGTTATGAATCTGAATTATGATTTCTGAATCTGTATGGACTTCATTCATTAAAACCATTTACTCTGTTATTATTCACTGGGCTTCTACTCACTATTTATATTATGTATGTAGGTAAACAGGCGCGTGACCAGGCCTAAGCTGCTTCCTGGAGTTTTGGTGTCAGCTAGCTATCGTGCCTCCTGTGGAGGTTTCTTTTGAGAGCTACTCAAGCTTAGTGTTTTGGAACTTTTGTGCTTCTAAATGTTTATGTCTGGGCTGAACATGTGTTGAAAGTTTTGTATAAATGGTTTAAGTGACGTAAGATTGATACTTTTGTAACGTCACATATTCGAGAAAGAAGTTTTATATTTTGTCCCATGTATGTCATCACAGCTCATTGGACCACGTATATTTTGTATATTTGCTTCCGCAGCCCCTAACTATATGAAGTCCTGCTAAGAGGCCTTTGGTAATCGAAGGATTACTGGCCGGTTACGATGCTGAACCCATAGGGGCGAGTTTGGGTCTTGACACAATCGCAATCTTTCCAGCAGGAAGATCAATAACATCCCAAGTATGAGTTTTGTCTAAAGCTTGTAATTCATTAGTCATAGCTTGCAGCCAAAGAGGATTAGTACAAACCTCATGATAGGAGGTAAGTTCATAAGTATAAAAGGCAGTAGACTTGACAATATAATCACGAAGATGAACAAGTGGTTGAGTTACCCGATGTGGACGACCGATGGGAGAAGGATCTGGTAGGGTGATAGGAGACTCAACGGGACCATCAGAGGGAGCAGTCGGGACAGGATCAGGTGTAGGCAAAGGCATCTCTAGAGAGGAGGAACCTGCATCAAAGGCATTAGAGAAGAGATCGATAGAAAGATTAGTAAACAAAATGGAAGTAGAAGATGATGATAAGTGGAACGAGGATAAAGATGAAAACATTTTATGCTCCTAGAAAACCACATGACGAGAGACACGAAGACATTTAGAGATAGGATCCCAACAACGATAGCCTTTATATTCAATTCCAAACCCAAGAAAGCAACAAAGATGAGAACGGGGTTCAAGTTTGGTGTGTTCATGAGGTTGGAGAAGAACAAAGCATGTAAACCCCAAAACCCGAAGATTTGTGTATGGAGGACTAGTGCCATGTAAACGTGCATAAGGAGTTTGGTTATGGATAGTAGGAGTGGGAACACAATTAATAGTGTAGACAACAGTAAGAGCAGCTTCCCCCAAAAAATATTCAGGACATGAGGAAAAGATAAGAAGGGCTTGAGTCGTGTCAAGAATATGCCTATGCTTCTGCTCAGTACGGCCATTTTGTTGGGACGGCCAGCACAGGAACGATGAGGCTGAGTACCATAACGCTGAAAGAATGAGAGAAAATCAAGATCCCTGTATTCCATAGCATTATCAGATCGAAAAATTTTAATGGTTTTAGAAAATTGAGTTTGGACCATGCTTGCAAAATTGTAATAAAGTTGTTTGAATTCTGATCGACTTTTCATGAGAAACAACCGTGTAAAACATGAAAAATCATCAACAAAGACAACAAAATAACGTGATCCCCCTATAGTGGTAGTAGGTGATGGTCCCCAAATATCAGAATGAATAAGATCAAATAGTGCATGAGAAACAGAAGTACTTGCATTAAATGATAAAGCAGGTTGTTTTGCAAGTTGACAAGATAAACAATCCAAAGTATCGGGAATGACATGACCTAACTGACTAGTAGAAACTAAAGATTTTAAACGACTAATAGAAATATGTCCTAAACGACAATGCGAAATATTAAAAGGAGACATGCTGGAAGCAGATCTATCGGGGTGGAGTCTGGAACATGAAGATGAATGAGCTAATAGAGACGTCCATGCCTACGGCCAATCTCAAGAGTCTATCTCGTTTGAGGGTCCTGTACTAAACAACCATTAGTAGAAAATGTGACAATTAGACCAAACTCACATAATTGACTAATAGAAATAAGATTTAAAATGAGAGCAGGAATAAGGTAAACATTTGATAAGGATAGATAAGATGTTAAAATAGAACCAATATGACTTACAGACATAAGAGAACCATAAGCGGTATGAATGGAGGGAATATGAGGAGAGGAAGAAATAGAAGAAAATAAAATAGAACTAGAAATCATATGATTGCAACATGCTGGGTCAAAATACTAGGGAGATGTACCTGAAGTCACAGACAGAGCAGTAGAGGGAGGTGTACCAGAGATGGTGAGAAACTGTTTGAACACAACTTCAACATCAGTTTGGAAAAAGATAGGAGCGGTTGGATCTAAAGGCTCAGAAAATTCCTCAGAGGCAGCAATAGCAGTGAAATGAGCAGGCAAAGATCTAGACTGATTCCCGGGACGTTGTGAACGACCTCGTGATGTAGCCCCACGAGTAGTAGATGTGTGGTCTAGATTGCTAAAACCATCTTGCTGCAGATGACCAAGACTAATCTTGTTGCAGTACCGATAGGATCTGACAGGGCAATGAAGCAGAAGATGAGTAGAAGGAAGGCCCAGATTCTAACAATAATTGCAAGTAGTAGGCCGCTGGGTGGTTGGTGTAGAGGAACTCAGTGATTGGGGAGTAGCAAGAACTGTATCCATATGATGAGTCTTCAAAGGGCCAAAACGAGTCTTCTCAGATAATAACTCAGAAATAGCTTGCTCAAGAGTGGGCAATGGAGTGCGATGAAATAGAGATGTACGCATGGGCTCAAACTGGGTAGTGAGAGCCATAAGAAACTGAACCAATTGTTAGTGATTACGACACTGAGTGAATAAAGTAGTATCTTCAATATGAGGCCAGGCAGGTTCAAAAAGAGTGAGTTGGTCCCAAACAGAATATATCTGAGAGAGAATCATCAACAGACTGACCAGGCTCTTGACGTAGGCGATGAAGTTGACTTTGAAGCTGATATTGATGAGCAAGACCAGTAGTATGATAATGTTCTGTCAAAAAATCCCAAATATCTTTGGCAGGGGTAATGTGACAACCCTCATACTGTTTACCGATTAATGACTGATTGATCACCAATTACTGCTAAACCGAATGACTGATTGATCACCGATTACTGCTAAACCGAAATCAAATATGTAAAGTAATTGAACCGACTGAATTACCGAACTGACTGACTGAAATCTGAAACTGAATTGATTGCCTGTATCTGTTTAGATTGCATTCTATCTGTTCGACTGTTTAATTATTTGTTCAGTTTGTTATGTTTAGACTGTTAATTGAAGGCCTTATCGGCGGCCAAACCGGAAATCGATGAGTGTTTCATGATCGTTAGAATTTATATGATTTTATGGTATATTCAATTGAAAATCGATTAGGTATGATTAAATTAGATTAAAATTGGTAAATTGCATAGCTTGACTTAATTACCATCATGCCACTTAGTGGCCCACTACATGGAACATTTGAGACTTGCCTTCATTTCATTTCACACATTTCATCAGCTCCTTTTCTTGTTCCCACCGAATTAGAGAGAGAGAGTAGGAGACTAGAGTGATTTCATCTTGTAATGCTTGGAAATTTAGAAGATTAGAAGAGTTCTTGCTTGTTTGAGCTTCTACACTTGTAATTGAGGACCTAGGTAAGGATTTCACTTTCTCATTGTTGTGTTTAAGCTTGTTCATGCATGGTTTTGAGCAAAGTTGAAGTCTAGAGCCAATTTATGGCTCAAAATGTTGAATTAGAACTCATTTCATGCATGCATGTGTGTATTGATGATTTTTGAGTTGATTTCATGGCAAATTGTCACATGCATGTTCATATTTAAGCTTAAGTCCATGTTTTTAACTTGTTTTGAAAAGAATGAGCTCATTAGAGCATGTTTTGAAGCCTTGAATTGATTTAAAGTCTTGCATGTATATTGGGAACTATGTTCTTGAAAATTGGTTTGAAATTGAGTTTAATTGAAACACCCTTGGGCTTTGATTTCTCAAATTGACCTTTGAAACACGTTATTCTATGAGTTTACAAGAGTTTTCTGGAAAATTGGCCCAAGAGGATCGAATTTAGTGTATTTAAACTTGATTTTGAACTTAGAGCTCAAATCTGGAATTTCCAGATTTTGGTTGTCCGCTCGAGCGGAAGAAGTGCCGCTCGAGCGGGGAAATCGAGCATCCAGTACTTTGCACTGTTCATCAGTCCGCTCGAGCGGAGGAATGTGCGCTCGAGCGGAGGACTGGGTGACACGCTCGAGCGGGCGTCGAGCGGAGATTTCACCTAGCCAGTACTTTTACAGTACGCTCGAGCGGGGAAGTTGACGCTCGAGCGTGTACCTTTGTTGCATGTCCGCTCGAGCGGGGAAACCTGCGCTCGAGCGGATCCCTGTTTTTCTGAAAAATTCTGAAACTGTTTTCTGTGCACATCTTTGCATCCTCATCCCATCCTAGGCATTCTTAGGCCTAGTTTAAGACATCTTAATGAGGATATAGATATAGAACCACACCGAGGCAAATTAGGGATTAAGTTATTATCTTTCCCAACTGTGTAACTTAGTGTGTGTTCAATCTGTTAACTGTATAGGGTTGGCTTTCCGAGGAGACGCTCTAGTTCACTGTAGCCCAGAACTCTGTGAGTAACAATTGTGTAAAGATATGTTCGAAATGATTATCTTTTGAATACGGAACTGAACTGCTTAATGAACTGATATTGATTACTGAATGAATGTATGTCCTTTATTTCTGAATTGTACTGTGGCATCCTTAGCACCTACTGTTTACTGTTACTGTTACAGAGATCTCTGTCGGTTCCCTCGTGGAACCACTACTGTTTACTGATTGATGGCCATCATTACTGTTCGGTCTTTTGAGACCTACTGTTTACTGTTATGCTAATGGATGTACCACATATGACTGTTTACTGTACTGAACAACTGATATACTGATTGAAATGAACTGTTTTCATTACTGTAAGGAAATTCCTTCTAAACCTCTTTACGCATTATGTTATTCACTGGGCTTTAGCTCACTGCTCATATATATATGTAGGTGTACAGGCACCGGATCAAAGCTAGAAGCGTCGGGGTAGATTCCCAGTTTTGTCAAGCCAACCAATGTGCCTCACTGCGAGGTTCCGAGCCTGCCAAGCTTAGGCTATGGGGTGTTTTAGTTTTCCTCCTTACTGTACTGTTTTACTTACTGTATAGATTGAACGTTTGCACTGTACTGCTTATCAAGGATTAAGTCCCTGTACTGACTGGTTGTATTATATGCATACTGTTTCGTACTGTTCTGTATAAATGTATGAAAAATCTTTTGGCATACAGATTGTCACAGCTCATTGGACATTGTCTATTTACTGTATTGGCTTCCGCCATGCCCCTGTACTCTGTTATACTGTCTTACTGTTAAGCAGGCCTTCGGTAATCTCAGATTACTGGCCGGTTACGGTGCTAAACCCATAGGGGCGGGTTTGGGTCGTGACAGGTAATCATGGAGTCAAGTTGAAAATGACTAAATTGTAAACTGATAGAGGTAACATAAGTATTCTGAAGCCAAGTAATGATTTGGTAATTCTTACTATTCCAGTCCTTTAAAAGGTCTGCATATGTGGCAGCTGTTTCATAAACCTCTTTCACTGGTTGAACCACATCCCCAGTGATAATGCGCCAAAGTTTCTTCCATTTCAGAAAATCAGACATGGCTTGGGCCCATAACACATAGTTGGAGCCGTCAAAGATAATAGAGTGTGAAAACCCATATTTAATTATTCTTAAAAGAAAATAAATAAATTAATTTTATTCAGAATCTACCTAAAATATATAATAGTGTAAAATTTAGTTTTAAATTAACCCAATTCAATCACTAACAAAGACCTTATTAAGAATAATAATTTTGTGGGTATTCAATATTTATTGTTTATAAATTATTTTAATTAGGATTTAACATGATAATTATTCTTACTAAATACCTTAATTAAAAATCTTAGTGTATTATTTTTGAGAAATCCATGCAAATGCACACACCAAAAAATAAAATAAAATAAATAAAATAAAAATATAATAATTCAGATTTCGGCAGAGAATTGGTGGTGGCAAATAAACAACACTTGGATTGCATGCAAATGTATTCATTATATGCATTGGAATTGAGAGATACGATTAGACCACATAGAATGATTAAGAGAGAGAGAGAGAGAGAGAGAGAGCCTCAGAGAAGGTTCTATAAATTCATACACTTAGTGTTCATACACAGAGAGTTCATATTTGCAAGGCTTAGCTTATTATACATATACATGTCTGCTCTTTCGGATGAATGAGGGGAAGTAAGGAAAAAAAGAAAAGAAAGGAATTCAGCTAAACAGTAGAAGGAGAAGAAGAGAGGAAGGTTAAGGAAGCAAAATTTTTCTACCATTTCATTATTCCATTTCAATCCTACTATTAGGTAAGAAAACCCTCTCAACCCTCTCATTTCTTTTTATTAATGAAGCTTTTAGATTAGAAATTTTATATATATGTGTAGGAATTCTGTGATGTGTATATCAAATATTTGAAGATATTGATAGTCTTAAAATCATGGTATTATTGTGAAAATAGGCTTGCGTGTGTAGTTTATACCATTAAAGAAAAGATTGAAATTATTCTTTTTGTCCTTGAATCTGCCAGAATGTTTGTGCTAATTTTTAGACAATTTTATACTCAAAATTTGAAGATGATTTCTTCTACAAAGTTGTTGAGAATGATGTCTAGTTCATCCAAGAATTTTGGAAACAATTTTTGAGCTTTTTACGAATTTATAAATAATTTTTAATTGAATCTAAAACTGTGAGACAGATTTTACTATATATTTGAAAATTTATTAAAAATTCTATACTAAGCCAAATCTGGTAATTTCTAACTAAAAGATGAAATTTGAGAAGTCTAATTTCATAATAAATTTTTAGATTATGGATTTGATCTATAAATTTAAGCATGGAATTAATTTAAGGAAATGTGACAAATCTGTGTCATAAAAATTGCTGAAAATTTTACAGGATTATTTACATCTTCTTTTTTTGAAATTCTTTTGAAAAATGACCTAAACATCCCTATTGAGTATTTTGTTCAATTGAACGAATTTTAGGATTGTGTAAATAATTTATTTATAATTTTTAATACCTAAGTTACAATCTGGAATTTTCTAGACAGGATAAAATCATCACTTCAATATTGTGTTGGTCTAATCCATCAACTATTATAAATTAGTAATCCATGTATGGGTGTGTTGTGATTTATTTAATATTGTGCTAGTCTAATTTTGTAAATTAAAAATTTGTGCATGTGTGTGATTATGGTTTATTTCTTGTATCTAAGTTATTATGTTCATACCATGGTTTAAATTAATTGTCTATTAAATTTTGTACATTGAATTATTATTGTGTGACATGTATAATGTTTTATGTTGGGAGTTTTCTTTTGAGTTGGTATAACATTGTTGGTGATTGAGATTTGAATAATTTGTGTTTAATATATAAATTAACCGAAATGATTAATGGTATATATAAAGTAACTGATAGAGGGTTAATACCAGGTATTCAGGATGAGTCCTGGTTTTTAATAATTTTTAAGTAAATTGTGTCGCGAAACCCTAAGATGGCACGGGGCTTATTTGAACCCTTATCGGTATTTGGTTTTGGAATAAGGGTGGATGTGCGGGTGGCACGCAAGGAAGTTATGTATCCCTGGCAGACCATTACCTTGGGGCAGACCATGGATGTCACGGCTTGGGTATATAACTCTGGGCATGGGCATCTTTGGTAGTTCTTGAATATTTGACTAAGGGGGGGTTTCCAAATTAACCGTAGCCATGACTTAGTGGTTGGTAAGTTAAACCTCTTTGGTGAGATTTCAAGGGTCACCTAATTTATTAAAATTATTTGAATTATTTTAATGGTTGTAATTTATGTTTACAATTATATTATTAGCTCATGTTTATAATCTCATTACTTTTCTCTCAAAAAGAATGGTAGGTTGGTTATGTTTTCGTACTGTGTTGCAAAACCCATGGCATATATTTTGTTGCCCTGGCGTTTCATGCTAGATTATGTCAAAGAAGGGACTGAGGCTGAATTTGGAGCTGCTGCTAATATCGAACCTTGGCTAACTTAGAGTCAAGATTTTATCCAAATAAAATTATATTATCTCTTGTATTAGTATTTAACAATGTTGTGACGTTATATGTGAACTTGTAATTTTATTTTGTTGTTGGACTTTGACTATGTAAGAGTTTAAAATTTCATAATTAGTAGTTAAAATTTTATCTAACAAGTTATTTTTATTTAAATTTTATGATGTTCCAAAAAAAAATTGCGGCGTCACATAGAGATTGGATGATAAGCATCATGATGTGAAGTAAAATAGAGAAAAACAGTGTTATAAAGGCAAAAATTGTGAAACCCCGTATTTTTATATAATAAAAATAATATATATACTTTTAATTTTTTAAATAATTATTCACAATATTTTGAATTTAATATTTTGTATTTTTATACTGAAAATTTATTCAAAATAAAATAAAATAAAATAAAATATTTTGATTTTATATTATTACTCAATATTAATTTCTGAGCCGTATGATATTTTTATTATATTTTTCTCTATATTTTTTTGTAATCAAATTACACTAAAACCTAATATTTTCTGTACTAAAATCTAATCAGAAACCATGGACTTGCTCCCCATGTTTTCTCACCTCCTACCTTCCACGTGCAATCATTTTCTGTAAAGAAAAGTTACAGAAAATGTGGTGGACATGCAAGCTATACACCTCCCTTTTTTTTAATGTCTTCATCATAAATTGAGCCTAACTTTTCCTCACATTTCCTCATCTTTGGCTTCACTTCCAGTTTCATCATTCTCTCCCTCTCCGTTTCATCTTTCTCTATCTCTCTCGGTTCTCTCTCTTTCCCTCCACCTCTCATTCTCAAAACTCTCTTTCTCCTTCCTTATCTATGTTTTTCCTCCTTCCCCCGACCTCCATAGCCATGGCCTCAACCCATTCTATCACCATCCGAACCACCAACCCGCGAACTTCACCACCATTGACGCACCGTCGGACCGCCACCACCACCATCACATATTTCCATTATCATCTAGAACTACTATTCACAAAGTGTTGTAGGTGAAGACAGAGAAGAAGAAGGAAGGTGGAGGAGAAAGAAACAAAGTTAGAGAAGTTTATTTTAAAGTTCAAAAGTTGGTTTTCGGCTTACGTTCGGCATGCCAAAACCATCCATTCCGGGAAGAAGTGAGAAAAATAGGCCATGTAAGATGAAGTACGAAGTAAGTTGAAAATATTGGTGAAAGAATGAAGTAAAACCGTTAAGAATTAAGAAAGTTATGGGGTCCTAAAGATGGTTCGAAAAAAATATCTAAGACGGTAGGAAAATAATCTTATTTTTCGTCAAATTTTGGAGATCCGATGGCATGCAAAAAGAGACGGAACGAGGCGTGTGAGTAGTGGACCAAAAACTAGGCCGTGAGGTGAATCCAATGACAAAAAAATAAGATAAAACGGAGTTACGATGAAGAAGATACAAGCATTTGAACTGGTGACATTGAAACTAAATTTCTGGATCTTCTGTTCGTGCATGCTACGGCTGTTGGAGAAGATGAATTGAATTTTATCCAACGTTTCTCGGCCCATGGTGCTACGGTACATCCTAGTACCTTTAGGTTAATCGAGTGGTCCTATGACTTTGGGGATGACCACCCTTAGGTTTTTCGACGTGTAGAATCTATTTTTGGGGTTAGATCTTTCAAATTCTAAGTCTAAGATGATAATCAACAACTAAAAATTCTAAGAGAATCCAATGGAAGATCAACGGTGAGATCGCGTCCGATTAATGTGAAATTTCAGCAAGACGATTATGGAGCCAAGACGGTCATATCTTACAATCAGAATCATAAATCAAATTCGGATGATAAATCGTTAGCAACCTAACATAGTAAGAAAATCCTTTCAACCCTCTCATTTTTTTATCTTTGAGATTTTCAGATTATATACATATGATAAAATGTCTAAACTTGTAGATAGAATTTTATTTATAATTATATGAAAATTTATGATGGTATATCAAATTTGGACTTGTATGTGTAGTTTATGCCATTAAAAAGATTATTGAAGATGTTATTTGGCCCTTTAAATCTGCCAGAAAGTTGTACGAATTTTTAGACAATTTTATACTCAAAATTTGAAGATGATTTCTTATACAAAGTTGTTCATAATGATGTCTAGTTCATCCACAAAATTTTTCAACAATTATTGGATTTTGTACAAAATTATACAAATTTTTAACCAAATCTGGAGCTATAGGCAGATTTTACTATGTGTTTGAAAAATCATTAAAAATTTATTATTTAACCAAATCTGATAATTTCTAAGCAAAAAATTAAATTTGAGAAGTCTAGTTTCATAATAAATTTTTAGATCATGGAATTGATTTATAAATTTAAGTATGGAATTAATTTTAGAAAATGTGATAAATCTGTGTCATGAACATTCCTGGAATTTTTAAGAATTATTTATAATTTATTTTTGGAAAACGCTTTCTGAAAAATGACCATAACATGTTTATTGAGTATTCTGTAGATTGATATGAATTTTAGAGTTGTATAAGTAATTTATTTATAAATTTATTTGTAAGATATACATTCTGAAAATTTTGGCAGATTAAGGAGGAATAAAAAAAAAAAAAAAATTCTCTTCAATTGTTTCTTTGGACTAAAATTTAATATTGTGCTAATTTAATCTTGTAGATTAAAAATCCATGCATGTGTGTGATTATGATTTATTTCTTTTTGGTATCTACATTATTATTTCATACCATAGTTTAAATAAATTGTTTACTTAAATTTTGTACAATCGTTTATTATTGTGTGACATATGTAATTTTTTATATTCGGATTTTAATGAGTTGGTATAACATTATTGGTAATTAAATTTTGAATTATTGTGAATATCTCAACGAATAAAGAGACACGAAATTTAACCAATGATACATTAAAATGTAAAAGTGACGGGGTGAGCCCAGTCTAGAATCTTGCGCAAGTGAGTTGCGAACCCTAACATGGCACGGGAAGGTATTTCGGCTCTTATCGGTGTAGGCGATATAAGGTTGGTGGTGCGGGTGTCACAACATAGACCGTTCCCTTGGGGCAAACCGTGATGTCACGACTCGGGTATGTAATCCTGGTGCGTGAGCATCATTGGTAGTTACTGTAAGTAACATTTGAATATTTGACCAAGGGGAGTCAAAATTGCCCGTGGCCATTGCTTAGCGGTTGAGTGAAAATAGTGCTCCGTGGGGAGTTACTTAAACTTATCTGATAAACTAAATCTATGAGAATTTAAAAAGAAAAGTGGGCATTTTCCTTACGATGAAATACTGCCTCTGTTGTCATTTTTATTTATTTATTATCTATTGTTATTATTTCAACTGATGGCATTCTTGTTATGCTTATTAAATGCTACCTGTTATTCTGTTACTACGCATTATTCATTATGGGTACTATTATTGAGGTGGGTATTCCGGGTTGTAGTATCTTATTGAGCTCGTCGCTCATTGGCATCCTCGTTGCCTTGGCGTTTCATGCCAGGTACCGAAGAAACCGAAGGAAACATCAAGGTGTTGGAAGACAACATTCAGTCCTGATTAGCTTGAAGCGTGCCAAAGGTCTATGAACCATTTTTCTGAGTTTTCTAGTTTTTCTCTAATTTTTTTTTTATTTGTGTACTAAGACAAAGTTTTAAGTTTGATTGGAGTTGTAATTTAAGAACTTTTAGTTTTGGTGTTGTTAATTAATGGATGATGGTAAATTTGGTGGCAACATTGATGAGGATTCTTAATTAAGAAAATTGATTTTAAGTTTTAAACCTTATTATGAAGTCTCCAAATTTTGGGGCGTCACAAAAATCAACAAAACAGAGCGTACCAGTGAGTCAGGAAGGTCGAAAATAGCTGGGAAAGAAGTCTGGTGTGCAGAGATGATGTCAGTAGGGGTTGGATGATGTTAGCAGGAGCGTAACTCACGTTAGTAGGAGGGTGCGTGACGCACGATAGGAGCAGTGGTGTCAGCAGATGCGCGGCGCACGTTAGCAGGAAGATACGCGGCGCACGATAGCAGCAGGCGTGCAACGTACTGTAGTGTTGACGCGCTTAGGGCTGACGTTACCGACGACAGAAGAGGAGGGATGCGTGCGTGACAGATGCGTGGCATGTGATCTTCTGGCAACCGGCGCGTGGTAGCGCGTGTAGAGACTGGTGGTGTCGTGAATGACGCGCATAGTAATAAATGGCGCGCGAAAGTGCGTCTGAGCTTGTTTTGGAGCATGGTTGGTGGCTCTGGAATCGTCTGGAAGAAACGAATATTACGGTGTTGCAGGTTTGTGATTATGACCATTGGAATCATTTGAAAATTAATGATGAAACAGTGCTGGAACAAAGATAATAAAGGGTATGGGTGATGGAATAAATACTGTAGTACCACTGTGTACGGGACTAAACATGAAAAGAAAAAAAAAAAAAAAAGCTATAAATGTAGAACCTATTGTTCTAATACCATGTTAGAATAGTTGAAAGAAATATAAAAAATGTGTATTTGTATTATATTGAATAAATTGAATACAATATGAGAGCCTGTATTTATAGGCTGAATACAAACCTAGATAAGTATAGAAAGAGATAGAGGTAGAGAGAGATAGAGATAAGCTACTGTATCTACAATACAAGAAGATAAGTATAAATCTAAATCTAATATATACATTAACAGACTGTGCGCTTGATCATTGGTGGGAAGTTAAAGATTCGTTGTTGTTGTTAATTCGTGTGTATATATATATACGAGTTCTCACAACCTATTTTATTATTTTTCTCTCTCTAGTTTTCTCGTTTCTCTTTGTAGGATCGAAGAGGAAGAAGAAGTGGATGCTTCAAACTCAGGTCGTTTCTTTTGTCTATTATATAGTTGTGTTTTAGATCTGTGTTGCATATCTACTTGATTTCGGTCTGCACGGTAGTCGGAACATATCATGACTCTGGTTGGCGAGTATAGGGTTCCAGCGTGATTCCAGATCTGCGTGAGTGGAGTTGACAGCCGGAGGAGACATCATCGCGGATTTGTGAACGTTCAACCTATTACAGATCTGATACACTTGGAAGAAAATCAAAAAATGATATGGAGATTGATAGGGATGGACATGTGGATTTATTTATTTGTTTTCATTAATCTGATACTTTTCTCAATCTATAATTGGTTGGTCTCCGATCTACAAATCTCGCATGAATATTGTTGTGTCTTTTTCTTTTCTTTTTTTCCATAAAGAAACAGATAAAAATAATGTATATCTGTGTTATATTTGAGTATCAGTGATAAAAAATTCCAACAGATAGAATTTTAAATTTGGACAGAAAATTTGTACAGATAAAAATTTAAATAAGAAAAAAATTGAATAAATAGGTGAAAAAATTCAATAGACCAGGTGGTAAATTTCAACAGATATAAAAATTTTGAAAAGATAAAGGGAAAAAATTGAACAAATAGTTAAAATTTTTGAACAGATAAAAAATAATTTGAACAGATAACAGATAAATTAAGGGATACAATTAGAAACAAAATGTCCTTCAAAACAAATAAAAAGATTTCTCACCAAACTATTTCACAAATGGTAGACTTCTCACCAATGAAAAATATTTACTGGACATAATGTATTAGACAATTACTAAAGTAGATTTTTCAACAATTTTCTTTTAAATATAGCCTCTAAATTTACTCTAAATAATATGCGAAAGGGTAATTTGTGTAGCCAAATTGGGCCGAGCTAGGTTGGAGTGGCGGTCAAAGATGTTTGACCGAACTAGTAAATGCCCATATTTTTGGACCTAGCTACGGGACCGAGCTATGTGACCTAATTACGGGACCTAGCTATGGGATTTAGCCACGAGACCTAGCTATGGACCTAGCTACGAGACCTAATTACGAGACTGAGCTATGAGACCTAGCTACGAGGCTTAGCTATGGGACCTAGCCACGAGGCCTAGCTATGAGACCTAGCCACAGGACCTACCTACAGGAATTGGTTACTTCTTAGTGGCGGTCAACGCTATGGCCAAGCTACCAAGCAAAGTAGTCAAACAGAGAGGAGAGCCGAGCTAGAAGGAGAACTATGCAATGTTAGCTTTCACAGTGTTGCATGTTGCATGACTAAACCATTGGCGAAAAGAGCAGAGGTAGTCCAGTTGGACGGTAGAAAGTCGAGCAAAGACTTGTGCCATCTCACTTGGCTTGCAGTGAGGAAGGTGTTCTAAGGATAAGCATTATCCTTAGGTATAAGACTCTTGGGAAGACTCTGCTAAAGAAAGTTAGAGTCCTGCTAGAGCTATGCCACGTGGAATCTACAAAAGCTCATGAGAGAACTTATAGACAGGTATTACAATTCTTACTTTCAAATACACAGAGTTTATTGTCTATTGTCTAATTGCTGACTTAGACATCGAAGGGATTTCTGGCACACACCGACTAGCTAGCTCACGATTGTATTTTTAAGTAACAAAGCAATGACGTTTGGAGGAGTGCAAACTTGATCAACAGAATTATATGAGAAGATTATTCTGTGCTCGTACAATATGAATTGATGTAAGTCGGTTATTGATTGGTTTATAAATTAATCAATTAAAATTCAAACTTGCCAATTACTTTTTTTTTTGAACTATAAATGAGACTTTTTATTTATTTAGTGTTAAAAAAAGTGGTGATAAATCTAAAGAAGGAAAATATCAGATCTTCTGAGCTCAAAAGAACAATTTTTTTTTTTGTAATTATTGAGTGAAAAATATATTTATGACAATTTTATCATTGTACTCTGTTTATTTGTAATTTCGCTATATTTGTCATCGTTCCCAAAAGTTTGACGACAATTGTGGCAGATAAATAGGTAAACAAATAAATAAATAAATAGTGATAATTTAATTTAATTTTTACAACTTTAAAAGAATAAAATTTAGAACTATTATCCAAAAATTTTAAAAATTGCACTTTTCACTGGATGGCAACGAATTGGATTTTCGATTTTTGTGCGTGAATTTTTAATTTTAAACTCAATTATTTTACGATGAATTTGAACGGATAGTTCGAGAGTGTCACTTTAGTTTTTGACTTTTTAATTGTGACACATTTAATTCTAAATTTTGAATCTTATTTCAAATAAGAATAATTGAAGATACCATTTCTCAATTTCAAGGATAAAGTCATCAATTTGATAAAATATAAACTACTTTGATAAAAATAAATGTTAAAAAAATATTTTTAAAATTTTAAAAATTATTTCTACTCACCAAATATAAAATTATATAAAATTGATAAATCTTTTACACGTTTTTATTTATTTTACCAAATTAATTTTTATTATGTGTTTGGATGATGATCATGTAATGAGTGGTTGTTAGGCTTTTAATGTGTAATCGATATATTTAATACATGAAATATTTTTAGTTTTGGATTTTTTAATTTAATGGATTGTTTTAATAATAATATCAAAGTTGTCACCATATTTAACTTTTGAAAAAAATAGAAACTAATTTAAAAAAAATAAGAACAACTAACCATTACATTATCATCATCCAAACGTATAATAAAAATAATTTGGTAAATAAATAAATGTGTAAAAAAAATTAATTTTATATAATTTTATCTTTGGTGGATAGAAATAATTTTTAAAAATTAAAAAAATATTTTTTTGACATTTATTTTTGTCAAATTAATTTATATTTTATCAAGTTAACGACTTTGCCCTTGAAATTTAGCAATGGTATCTTCAATTGTCTTTATTTGGAGCAAGATTTAAAATTCAAGATCAAATGTGTTACAATTGAAAAGTCATGGACTAAAGTGACACGAGTCCTAAACTATAGGAAATATTAGTGTAATTCACCCATTATTTTAATAAAATAATTTCATACTTCCTTATAAATTTAACAATTTTGACTTACATACTAAGAATGACAATGGAGAATAATGGGATGGATATTAATTCCTCATTCTTATTCCCTTATTATAATTTTTTTCCATTTCCAATCCTCCATCCCCTATGAGTACTACCCTCCCCATCTCCTCATAAGTTTGGGTTTTTTCCAACTTCCCTTTTCCCTTTTCTTCTTAGTTAGATAGTAGTAGTAGTTGTTATTGTCGCGGATATAAATAGATTATTTCCACTCAATTTTTTACAATCACAAGAAACAATTAACAATTTGAACAATATACAAATTTCAACTCAAAGTTCCCAACAACAAACAACAAACATATATGAAACACAATTTGAACAATATATAAATTTCAAAAATAAATTATTGAAAATAAACATAAAATTTAAGAAAAAGAAACATCATAAAATTAATTTGTGAAATAGAACAAGTTCATCTGATTTTGTGATCTATAAACATGTTTGAAGCTCTTCATCTTCATCATTAGATTGTTCATATGATCATAATTCAATATTTGAAGAGTTTTTCCCCTTCTCTCATCGATCCCATGATCATAGAGTACTACCATATTTGAAACCCATGTTTGTGTGTGAGAGAGAGAGAGAGAGAGAGAGAGAGAGAGATAGATGAGTTTGGGTGAAAAATGGGGCAAATCGACTGCGATTAAAAGGGTTAAGATCGAGAGACAGAAAAAGAAGATCTAGAATGATCTAGAAGAGAGAGAAAGAGAGAGAGAGAGAGAGAGTGTGTGAGTGAAATGAAAACCCTAATTGTAAAACAGGGTAGTCAAATACATATGGGGAAATGGACAGGAATATATTCCCAACCCATTCTAGATGAATATTTAAATTATATCATATATCTGGCTCAACGAGTAAGGAAATGGAAAAATTCCATATATTTCGGATTTAGGGGTGGTTTTGGATGATCTAAATAAGTATATTTTTTGACTTTTTGTACAATATAGGTTGGGTATGGATTGGGTTTGAAGTAATATGGTAGAGAAGTGATGTGACTTAAATAAAATGATGTGATTTAAATAGGATAGTGACTTTTTAATTTTTTTAAAGCACCCCAAATATTTTTTGACCTTTGGCCTCGTTTGGGGACTTACCTTTTTAGCCAATTAGCTAAAAAGCCAACAACTCATATCAAAAAGTCAAAAATTCTCTTTTCTCTCTACTTTTTACACATCTTTTCGTAATTAACCAAAAAGTCATCCCAAACATACAAATTTTTTTTACTTACCTTTTTAGCCAAATAATCAAAAAATTACTAAATTAACTTGTTCCTAAACGTATCCATTGCCATTATCTACCATTAAACTTGACTCTATCCAATCAATATTCTCATATCATTCATATTAAAATTAGATTGGAATAAGTATAATCGGGTCGGGAATTTTGCCGTCTACCTTGATCAAACCCGGATTCCGACCCGGCGGAATTGACAGTTTATGCTGTTTCCAAAGCGGATAAGATTACTAGAACACAGATCCCTTAACACACCAAACCCTAACCCCTGCATCACTCACTTTCCTTCTTCTACTCACACCAAACCCTAACTACCGCATCCCTCACTTTCCTTTTTCTACTCACACTTCTCACTTGTCACAACCGACCTCTGATCGAAAATGGGTTTCAAACCCTAATCTCCAAAATTTTCATTTTCCCTATTTTTTTTTTCCCTTTTCTTTCGGCGTCAGAACTTTTGATCTACAATTTTTGCAATGGTTCGAAGGGATATAGATCTGTAGAACTTGACGATGCTTGTTGGTTTGTCTTCGGATCTTCTTCGAATTTGTTCTACTTTTTTGGACGACGAGCTTGTGATCTTTGATTGGTAGATATGTGGCTTGTTGGTGAAAAAGGCTTTTTGTTGCTTTTCACATTGTTTTGAGTGTAACTTGATCTGATTATGTTCCACTTTCCATCAAAGCTTGCGCCTTTGGATTTCAAAGCTTCTTCATCAATGGTTATTAGCTTCTGTTTATGGATAAACATGTAAATTGAAGTGTATTTGAATGTGGGTTGGAAGGTTTGGATTGTTGTAGATAAACTGTTTGATGTAAAGACTGAAAAAGAAAGTATTAAGATGTCCTTTAAGAGTATAATTCAGGACGTGAAGGGTGAATTGGGAAGCATTTCTAGAAAAGGGTTTGATGTGAAATTTGGGTATGGGTTGAAGTCGAGGTCGCTCCGGGTGGTTCAAGATAGTTCGGTGGTGGTGGTTGATGCTTTGAAGCAGAATTGTTGGGCAAATATGCCTCCCGAGCTTTTAAGGGATGTCTTGATGAGGATCGAGGCATCGGAGTTTACTTGGCCTCCTAGGAAGAATGTCGTTGCTTGTGCTGGTGTTTGTAGGAGTTGGAGACAAATCATGAAGGAAATTGTGAAAACCTTGCAAGTTTCAGGGAAATTGACATTCCCAATATCCTTGAAGCAGGTCAATTATATGAACCTAAGGAATCTCTATTATATATATGCCAATTTAGTCACTGTTTCTGTCTTATGCTCATATATTGTTTGGTTTCATATGGTGTTTAGTGTGTTTTCCATAATTTAGCTTTAATGTTTGTTCTGTCCATTTATCGATGCCCTTTATTCTTGTCATGTCTTCTACTTATTTAAGAAAGTCCTGTCATCATTCAGGAACTAAATTTTCCTGGTAGTACTACTTGTAATAGGGGATTTGAATTTAGTAATCACTTTTCAATGAATTGTTTGTTGTTGGAACTTGGATAGGAGAATTAGTTTGGTTCACGTCTGACTTGCTGCTGGTAGGTAACTTGACTTTGTCAATTTGTAATGAGGCTTGTGTGATTCCAAATCTGGGAAAATGTGCATACCTCGTCTTCTTAGCTAGAAGTAGGACTGGGCTGGGAATCACCTTTCGTTTCAGTGGAATGGAAGAGATTGGGTTTACTTGCTTCTACATTTTGAATGATAATTAGTTTTTCCAGGACCATCTTATTTCTAGTGTGGATTGTTTACTTTGATTCCTCATTTTTTATTTTGTTGAGAGCTGCATGATGTGCATTAAATTTGGAGATGTTTGAAGCTTAATTAAGATCTGTCTCTCTAAGAAAACTTTGTTTACTAAGGTTGTTGGATAATTCATAATTCCTTTTTTGGGATTCTAGTCATCAAACCATTTGCTAATTTTATATTCTAGCTTATACTAAAATTCCTTATGTTTATACCCTCTTTCTGCAGCCTGGTCCAAGGGACTCTCTTGTTCAGTGTTATATAAAACGCAATCGTAGCACCCAGACATATCACCTTTACCTCAGTGTAAATCAAGGTGACTAACTCAATATTTGTTTCAGTCTCTTAATTCTTGCGTTTCTCTTACTGGTGTTTGTGTACTTTGTTTTTTTTTTTTTGTTGTTGATACCTGCAATAATTTTGTTTGTTGGAACTAATTTATTAGTTAGGTTACGATATATTAGAGGCTGAGGTTTCTTCATTCATAATTTTCAAGCTGAATGTTTTGGAAAAAAGATAGGGCTTGTTCTGTTTTTAAGCCGCGGGTTCTAATTTTTGTCTTTCCTTGGTTTTGTCGGATTTATGGACAGCTTCAAGTGATGATGGGAAGTTCCTTCTAGCTGCACGCAAGTGTCGGCGTCCGACATGCACAGACTACATCATCTCTTTAAATCCTGATGACGTATCAAAGGGGAGCAGCACCTACATTGGGAAGCTGAGGTAAGTTCATCTAGTATATGGCATCGGTGCTTCTTAATTGTATTGTAGCCTAAACTGTCAATCTCGTTTTCCTTTCTGACAGATCAAACTTTCTGGGGACTAAGTTCACAATCTATGATGCACAGCCTCCCAGTGCTGGAGCCAAGGTTACTAAATGTCGTTCAACCAGACTTGTTGGAATGAAACAAGTCTCCCCCAAATTCCCTGCTGGAAACTATCATGTAGCCCACATTTCATATGAGTTGAATGTCTTGGGTTCCAGGTAATAAATTCTCGAAACACTAACCTCTTCTTTTAAGGAAAAGACATGTTTGTTGGGACTCATTGTTGTTGTGAAGAAATTAAATGCTCTGTGATTAAGAGCTAGTGAGGGGTTGTCATTGTTAAATTCCAATAGTAATTTTATACTCTCTAACAATGAGTGTCACTCACTGTTATGTTCATATGCTTACTAATAAAAATTGACATATTGCGGAAAACAGGGGACCAAGGAGGATGAACTGTGTCATGGATGCCATCCCTGCTTCAGCTATTGAGCCAGAGGGAGTGGCCCCCACACAAACTGAATTCCTGCTTAGCCATATGGATTCCTTTCCATCGCTTCCGTTTTTTAGATCAAAATCAACTCGCATGGAGAATTTCCAATCTGGACCTTTGTCCACCCAGAAAGATGGGATGCTAGTCTTGAAGAATAAGGCTCCTAGATGGCATGAACAACTCCAGTGCTGGTGTTTGAACTTCAATGGGCGGGTGACAGTTGCATCAGTGAAGAATTTTCAGCTGGTTGCCTCTGTGGAGGATGGAGCTGCTGGGCAAGAGCAGGAAAATGTCATTCTACAGTTTGGGAAGGTGGGAAAGGACGTGTTCACCATGGATTATCAGTATCCAATCTCAGCATTCCAAGCATTTGCAATCTGCCTCAGTAGCTTCGACACCAAGATTGCTTGTGAATGACTGGCATACAGGTTTGGTGCTCTCTCTTCCTGTCAAAGCTATGTCATCCTTGGTCATAAATTCTTCAATTCTTATAATAATGACCCTGAGCTCCTTTGTTCAGTCCAGAACCATAGACTTGAAAAACATCTTAGTGGTATAACCTTTCTTGAATGCTAATATGCTAAAATGATGAGTTAAATCAAGTTTTACTAAAAATATTCCTATTGAATAAACATATAATTTCCAATTTTGAGTTATATAATATATCAATTTTTTAACTCGCATTTCTATGATATGATTTCTGAAGGGTTTTTAAAATTTGCAAATAGTTTTCAAGAACTTCCTCGTGTTGTTTATTGAAATATCTTAAATCATTCTCCTAGGATGTTTTTTAAAATGTTGCGAAGGCATTTTTTATATTTGCTACAATTTGCTAAAAAATATTTGTGAAAATTCCATTAAAGTTTCCAAGTGGTTTATGTAGATTTTCTTTCCAATTTCCATTTAGTTTATTTGGAGTTTCCTTTAACATTTTCCAAAAAGAAAATGAAGTATCTGGTCGACCAGAACATTTTCCCAAAATTTTAAGAAGCATCATACCTGTATGAGAACCGTGTTGTCTGTTGTCAAATGAAGTTTCCTGGTAACTATGTTCTCAGTTCCCATCCACAAAATATATATTTAGGTTTATTTCTATACTATAGCCTGCATCCTAACTTTTTGATTAAGATCATCACTGGTCCTGTATGACATCTTGATTTTCAAGCCATTAAATTTTTTTCAATTACATGGCAGGTGTTGCCATTTATGGAAGTTCTTTTGGAAGGCAATTGTGTGCTGTGGTATGCGGGTACAGTGCTACGAAGCTTCCGGGGCCTGGGAGACTTGCATTTCTTCCTTTGATTGCTGTGTGAATAGTTGGTTTTCTTCTCTCTCCATTTTTTCCCCTTATGCCCTGTACATAAGAATTGATCTTATCATGAGTGAAACATGGCTGATCTTTTTTATTCTCTTGTAGAATATGCTTTAACCCCGTTATTTTCTGAGAATTTGATGCCTAAATTGTGCTTGGAGTTTGCTGGTAGTGTACCACACCAGAGCCTTTGTTTAATTTAATATTGTGTCTTCTCTCATTGCTTCAATGGGAGAACTGTATCCCCTCCCTTAAATCAGAATTGTCTGTATCACATGCAAAACATAGCATACCTGGTCATTTGATTCTCTTGTAGACAATTATTTTTTTATGCGAATTCAACGACTGAATTGTTTGTTTTGAGTTTGCTGCTAGAGAGTTGCACACAAGAGGCTTTGTTAATTTAATTGTATCTGCTCTCCTGTTTTGATCATGGAATTTTTGGTTGCTGGTTTTTGGTGTCGTTTTGTGAAATCTCGTGAAAATTTTATTTTGTTTCACCTAGAATTTAATTTGTTGTTCACACGAATCACACATATTCTGTTTGTTATAGGATTTAGGATTTAGTGGGTTGGCAATTCTTATAGGCAAAATGTGTGCAAGGTGTCTAGGTTTGGGTATATAGTTACGAGTGCTCCAGTTCTGAAGATTGAAGATGTCTAGCGACAATGCAAAACATGCTCCAATCTAATTTTAGGTATAAATGGATGAGCACATTGCAAAGTTTAGGACATCCTTTCTGGTCAATTGAAATATATATTTACGACAAATTTTTCAGTTCTTTCATAGATATGGGATGGCCTTTGTAAAGTTAACCAAATTGCTCCAGAATTGCAGGCAATGAGCAATAATGTTTGTGATATGAAGGACGACAATTTGTGCCCTGGTGTTCCAGTATCTACCTTATCTTTAGAAGTAAGTGCTCCATCCAAGAGGCTAGTCAAGTGGAAATCCCAAAGGACAATTTGATTTTGGATGTGAGAAAATGATCATATTCAATATTTCACTGCCACGTGACAGAAAAGACGATGTGAGTCGAGGTGAAATCCCGAAGGACAATTTGATTTTTTTTGTGATAAATGAGTTTTATTGAAAAGCATCAAGCTGATGCAAGACGATGAGAAAGAAAGAAAGCATGCCTAATCAATTACATCATCTAAAAAATCTAAGAAAGAAAAAAGATCCAGCTTAACTTTACACTCCAATCAACTATACAAGGTAACTAAGAACTAACCCTCCAACCAAGCCACCGAATGTTGGTCGTCCTGGAAAGTTCTCCTGTTTTTTTCCAACCAAACCAACCACATCAAACAAAAAGGCACCAAAGCCCACACTCGTTGCCGACTCTGACCAACCCAAGCCCCCCTCCAACTCCACAACATATCCACCACCCCTTTTGGCTGCACCCACAAAATCCCAAAAAGAGAACAAGCCAACCCCCAAAGTCGGGAGGTAATAGAACAATGGAGGAATAAATGGTCAACTGACTTCGCAGCAGCACAACACATGCAACAACGGTTGACTAACACGTGTCTTCGACAAACTAGATTATCAATGGTAAGATTACGACCTAAAGCAGCCGTCCATAAAAAGAAAATCACCTTAGAAGGCACACGAGGCACCCAAATACTCCTCCAAGGAAATGCACCACCCACTACCCCCACCGAACTCCGATAAAAGGACCGAACAGAGAACAGACCTTTAGTTCCCACCACACTCCAAACCAACACATCTTCCCCCCTACTCAATAGGCCCAACCCATATAGGAAACTGAACAACTCCCTCAATTGATCCATTTGCCAATCCTGAACTTCACGCCGAAGCTGAATATCCCAAACCACCACCGCTCCACTCCCCAAATAAGACGCAACCGTTGCCTCACAGTCCTTTGCAATGCCAAAGATCAAAGGGAAGCACACCTCTAACACCATCTCCCCACATTACCTATCTTTCCAGAATCGAACCGTCTCCCCAGTCCCTACAGAAAAATGCACCCTCTCCCAAAACTCTCATTTTCCTAACCAAATACCTTTCCACAAGCCCTCCCATGAGACCCCATCACCTCCTCTGACCTTCAATCCCCCGCAACCACCCCAAACTTAAAAGCCACCACCCGACGCCATAAGCGATCCCACTCTCTAACAAACCGCCACAACCACTTCCTTAACAACGCTCGATTAAACTGCACCAAACTTCGCACCCCCAAACCGCCCACCTCCTTGGGTTGGCAAATCCGCCTCCAATCAACCAAGTGATATTTAAAATCTTCTCTCCCATCTCCCCACAGAAAGTCCCTCTAAAGTTTCTATAGACGTGCAGCCACAGATGCAAGAATAACATGCAAAGACATAAAGTAGGTCGGAATACTGCTCAACACACTCTTAATCAATGTCAACCTTCCCCCTTTCGATAAGTATTGTTGTTCCATCCAGCCAAATGACGTTGAACCCGTTCCACCACTCTATCCCAAATCCCTGTCACCTTGAAGGTAGCACCCAACGGCAATCCTAAGTAAGTCATTGGTGAAGTTGCTACCTTACAGCCTAAAATCACTGCTACCATAGGCAAACGCTCAACTTCCCCCACCGGGATCAACTCTGACTTGCTTAAATTAATCCGCAAGCCTGAAACTGCCTCAAAGCAAAGAACACAACGAAGGAACCCTACTTGCTCCACATTCACATCACAAAAAACCAAAGTATCATTAGCATATAACAAATGAAACACCCCAATTACTGTCCCAGTCAGAGACTCCACACTAAAACCCTCCACCAAACCTTCAAGCATAGCCTTAGACAACAGACGACTCAAAGCCTCCATAACTAGGATAAACAACAAGGGAGATAAATGATCCCCCTACCGAAGACCCCGAAAAGTCAGAAAGAAACCAGCCGGTGAGCCATTCACCAAAACCGACATCCGCACCGTGGATACATAGAACTTTATCCACCGACACCATGTGGCTCCAAAACCCATCCGATACATAAGATAAAATAGGAAATCCCAATTAACATTATCATAAGCCTTCTCAATGTCCAACTTACAGACCAGACCAGGTCACCCTTCCCGGAGTCAAGAATCAACACACTCATTAGCGACCAAAACTGCATCCAAAATCTACCGCCCTCCTACAAAAGCATTATGGGATTCAGACACCACGTTCTGCAACACACCCCGAAGTCTGTTTGCCAACACTTTCGCCACCAACTTATATACACTCCCCAGCAAACTAATAGGCCTAAAATCTCTCACATTGTTAGCCCCCCCTGTAACAACCCTCATACTGGTTACCGATAAACCACTGAATTATATACTGATTACTGCTAAACTGAACCGAAAATGACTGATGATTGAAGGAATTGAGTTACTGAATAAACCGATTGAAATTGGAACTGAATTTGAATAAGTTCATTTATTGAATTGCATGTTGCATATGTTTGATTGTTAATTATCTGTTTATGTTTATGTGTTTAAACTGCTAATTGAAGGCCTTATCGGCGGCCGAATGGAGAACCGTTTAGTGTTTTGTAATCGGTAGAATATTTGTGATTTAATGGTATAATTATCTGAAAATTGATTAGGAATGATTAAATTAGATTTAAATGAGTTAATTGCCAAGTTCAACTTATTTACGAAATTGCCATTGAGTGGCTTTTGTTTATTCTTATTATTGATTGAGCCTTACACTTAGAGAAACATTTGATCAGCCTATTTCTTGCTTCAACCGAATTTAGAGAGAGTGGGAAGGGAGAGAGAGTTGATTTCATCTTGTATGTTGGCTTGCTCTTGAGGT
Source organism: Camellia japonica (assembly GCA_030407325.1). Classification (NCBI taxonomy): domain Eukaryota; kingdom Viridiplantae; phylum Streptophyta; class Magnoliopsida; order Ericales; family Theaceae; genus Camellia; species Camellia japonica. The sequence continues at coordinate 45,816,219 of JAPPVO010000024.1, read as the reverse complement.
TTTGCTTGAAGACTTGTAATTTTGGAAGAGTAATTGCATAATCTAGCTTCCTTACCTTGAGATTGAAGACTTAGGTAAGAAATTTAAGTCTCCATTGTTGTCCTTAAACTTGCTCTTGCATGATCCATGCTCCATTGTAGGATCAAACCATGATTTAGTTCATAAATGTTGAATTAGGACTCCATTGTTGCATGCATGTAAGATTTGATGAGTTTGAATTGATTTCATGGGAAAATGGTGCATGCATGTTCACATTTTTGTATAAGTCCATGTTTTCACTTTGTTTTCAAGGATTTGAGCTCCATTGAGCAAGAATGAAAGCTTGATTTTGGTTTAAAGATCATGCATTTCATGTTTTGAAAGTGTTCTTGAAAATGGGTTTGATAATGGCTTTAATTGACCAACCCTTGGCCCTTGCATGTGCAAATTAGCTTTTGAAACTTGTTATTCATCGTATTGGGATGTATTTTCCAGAATTTGGGGCCAAGAGGTTGAGTTTTGGATGTTTGAATGCTTAGTTCGAACTTGGGAGACAAATCTGGAAATTCCAGATTTGGCTTCCTCACTCGAGCGAAGGATTCCTCGCTCGAGCGAGCCCTTTGGTTTTGCAAGCTCGCTCGAGCGAGCATCGAGCGTGCATCGCGCGTAAAAATCGAGCATCCAGTACTTTTACTGTTCATCAGGTCGCTCGAGCGAAGGATTTTTCGCTCGAGCGAAGCCTTTGATTTTGGAATCTCGCTCGAGCGAAGGAAGGCTCGCTCGAGCGAGGAGCCTATTTTCAGCAACTTTTGAAAAATGCCTTCCAACTGTATTTTTGCATCCTCATCCCATTCTAGGCATTCTTAGGCCTAGTTTAAGACATCTTAATGAGGATTTAGACGTAGAACCACACCGAGGAAATTTAAGGATTCAATTATCATCATTCCCGACTGTTAAACTTAGTGTGCGTTCTATTTGTTAACTGTTTAGGGTTGGCGACTGGAGAGACGCGCTCTAGCACATTGTAGCCCAATCACTGTGAGTAACGATTGTATAAAGATATGTTCAAAATGGTTACCTTTTGAATACTGAACTGAACTGTTTATTGAACTGATATTATTTACTGAAGGAATGTATGTCCTTTATTTCTGAACTGTACTGTGGCATCCTTAGCACTACTGTTACTGACTGTTACTGTTACAGAGATCTCTGTCGGTTCCCTTGTGGAACCATACTGTTTACTGAATGACTGGCCATCATTACTGTTCGGTCTTTTGACCTACTGTTACTATTATGCTAATGGATGTACCACATATGACTGTTTATTGTACTGAACGACTGTGATACTGATTGGAATAATGAACTGTTTTCATTACTGTAAGGACATTACATTCTTAACCTCTTTATACATTATGTTATTCACTGGGCTTTAGCTCACTGCTCATATATATATGTAGGTGTACAGGCACCGGACCAGAGCTAGAAGCGTCGGGGGTTATTCCAGTTTTGTCAGCCAGCCTATGTGCCTCACTGTGAGGTTCCGTGTTGCCATGTCATGGCTTTGGGATTTTGTTTTGAGTTTTTCCCATCGGTCTCCTCACAGTTTTGTATCATTGTATAAACTGAATGTTTACTGTACTGTTACGGAGGGATTAAGTCCCTGTACTGAATGTTTGTGTATCATTGTATAGACTGTACTGTTCTGAACCGTATGAATGCATGAAAAATGTTTTTGGCATACAGATTTTCACAGCTCAATGGACACTAGTTATTTACTGTATTGGCTTCCGCCAGGCCCTGAACTCTGTTATACTGTATTACTGTTAAGCAGGCCTTCGGTAATTACGGATTACTGGCCGGTTACAGTGCTAAACCCATAGGGCCGGGTTTGGGTCGTGACACCCCCTTTCTTCGGAATCAAAGCTAGGAAGGTCGCATTAAAGCTCCTCTCGAACTTCCCTATGGTGAAAAAGGCCTCAAACACTGCCATTACATCCTCCTTGACCACCCCCCAACAATGCTGGAAGAAAGCCAAAGTGAAACCATTTGAACCCGAAGCCTTGTCACCACTCATCATCTTCAAAGCCCCACACATCTCCTCCTCCGTGAAGGCCCGCTCCAAACCCTCCCTATCTCCTTCAAGAAGAGTATCAAATAGCATCCCATCCAGCCCTGGCCTCCATGTCCCATCTTGTTCCCGAAAAAGCCACTGATAAAAGCCCACAATACCTTCCTGAATCGTGTCATCTATAGACAAATCTCTCCCATCTATCCGCAAACGCACAATCTGATTAACCCTTCTGTGAGCATTTGCCATCCTATGGAAAAGCTTGGTATTCCGGTCCCCATCTTTCAACCATAAACAACGAGATTTTTGTCGGAACAAATCTCTTCCATATGAGCCAAACGAACATAATCCTGCTTGGCTGCCTCCTTTTTAGCCATATCCATACCTAAAAGCCCACCAGAAACTTCCTGCCCATCTAAGGACTGTAGAATGTCCACCACTTCCACTTTTAGAACTTCCACCTGGCTAAAAGTCTCCTTATTCCATAGTTTCAAATCTGTTTTGAGAAGTTTTAGTTTCTGAGCCAACATGCAACTAGGAGTGCCACTAACTATATACGTATTCCACTATCGACGGACCCTCTCTAAAAAGCCCTCTGAGTGCAACCACATATTCTCGAACCGAAAAGGCGTCGGCCCACCACGAACCCCGCCACTGTCAAGCAACATAGGCCAATGATCTGAGACTGGACGTAGTAAGCGACTTTGAACGACCTCCGAAAAGTGCTCCTCCCAACCACTAGTGACCAGAAATCTATCAATTCGGGACATATGGTGGCCATTAGACTAAGTGAAATTCCCTTCCCCCCCCCCCTAAAGAGGCAAATCAACCAAATTCAACTCATCAATAAATGCAGAGAATGCCCACATGGACCTATTCGCCCTAGTATTCCCCATCTTCTCAACCGACCATCGAACCATATTCAAATCACCCTCCACACACCACGGCTCAGACTATCGATGCGCAACATCTCCCAACTCTCCCAAAAAGAGCCCCTCTCTGAATTTCGCACCGACATACATCCCAGAAAACACCCACCTGAAATTATCTGCCACACATCGAAAAAGGCAAGACACTAAAAAACCTCCTACTTCCTCATCCTCCTTCACCACTACTCTATTATCCCAACATAGAAGAACCTCTCCTGCCGTACCCACAGTTGGTAAATATGACTGTTCCACAAACCGACCACCCCAGATCTCTCTCACCACATCTCCACCCAATACCTCCATTTTCGTTTCCTGCAAACATACTACATCCGCTCTCACGTTGCGAAGTAGGGACCTAACTGCTAGGCGTTTATCCCGCTCATACAAGCCACGCACATTCCACGTTAACACTTTTAACTTCATTTCAATAACAGAGGACCTCATCGCTCTCTCTTGGGGCCCCGCCCACTTATCTCCCCTCCATGGTCATAGTTAACAGAACACTCCAAATTTCTGAGCTCCCGTAACCCTTTACGTTGTACCACTTCTAAAGAACCACCCTCCTGTGATGGAGCCCCTTACCTCCATGAGATTTTCATTGCTCTGAATAAACTCATAGCCTTAGTCTTATGGCCTTCAAAAGATACACCGAGCAAACGACTAACCTCGCTAATCCTACTAAGCACCTACTCCAAAACAGTGTCTGCCGATGGAGCCTCCATCCCATTCAAATCAACCTGACACTCAACCTTACCTTAGGGCAGCTCAGAAGAGGCTTCACCATGGCTGGCAGCAGTCGAAATGGCAAAAGGATGGACCATAAGAGACAACTCCCTCCCTAAATGCCCAAGATCAGATTCGTTCATCTTAACCCAATCTGTCGCAGCATTCACTGCATCATCAGTTACCCAGTGCTACCCCAAATCCTTATCTGTATTAAAAGACTGACTGGACCCTTTATCGTCCTCCAATACATCTCGCAATCCATCCAGCTCCTCGTCGCGATCAATGACAGACGTCAACAGTGTAACGTTCTTCCCATTCGCTAATGTGGATAAGTGGTTTGGAAATACTCTTCAAATCCTGGGAGACGCTCGTGATCCTCAGCTAGTCACCTGAAAAGATACAAACACTCCGGTCGGGGGTGCCGGAATTAGCACTCCGACGGACAAGTTAGTTCAGGCCCTCAAGATAGCTTGTTTACTAAGTTAAGTGAAGTGATTCTTACATACCTACTAAATATGTTGTTCCTATATTTATACCTGTTTCTCTCGATCCTCGGGGCCAGGGCCTACTTTTTGATCATTGTCCTTTACATTATCCGGCTCCAATGCTACACACTTATTCGGCTCAAATATTGTATTCGGCCCCCCCTATTCTCGCCGGAAACAGCCGATTATTATCAGCCTTATATTGCGCGCGCCTTCTGCCTTTGTCAATTATTCGGCTCCCACAGCTAAAGGTCCTGAAGTCGAAGACCGACTCGTTTGACTTGGTTCCAAATCACGATGCAAATTATCAAAGACCGAGGCCATTGGAGTAGTGAACCCAGAATGGCCTACAACTCCTTTCACAGAATGGGCCAACTCCTTCAACCCTAACCCCTGGGCCCTATCCGCAGATTGGCCCACCCCAATATTACCTTGCAACGGGTTGATATCCCTTGCCTTAGGCTCTTGAAAAGATGGACCACTAATTTTGTTAATTTTTTCCTTACCCCGGCCCAACTTAGGGTAAGCCCAAACTTGGGCCTTTAAGTATGTGGCCCATTGTCCAGATTTTTTCTTTCGCCAGGCCTTCTTAGGTTCGACCCAACGCTATGAAATCAACGACTACGACTACATCTTCTCCTTCCCCAAATCACGGCGACCATCACGCAGAACAGATCGCACCAAATCCCGGCGTTCCGTAACCAACTCACGACAATTACGCTGCTCCGACAGATCGTGAGTCTCCACCTCCGATCCGTTCTCTAACCAAATAGGCAGTGAGTATCTCCAATCATCCCAACGAATGGTGATTCGCGCCGAAGCACCCCTAGCTGTACCACAAACTTTGAGTCAAACACATCCTAGAGGTCCCTCCATCGCTGTTGCTGCATCAACCTCCAGGAACCCCCCATAACGATCACCAATCCCGCGATACACCTACTCGCCACGAAGATGAAGCGGAAGTCCAAGCACCTGCACCCAAAAACTTTGACTCAGCGATTGATGACTTCACCTGGCACATAATGCCTCCGGTGACCACCAATCAAGACTCAAACATCGACCATCGACCACCCAATTACCTCACAGAATTCTGATGGCTTCTGACTTAGATGGAAAAGCAAACAACACGTACTGTCCTCCGATGACCTTCACCTGCACGTCTCCACTAACCTTCCACAATCGGTTAACCCACACCGAGAGGGCAGATAGCTCTATCCCCTTCTCCCCCAATTCTCCCACTCTCTTCACCAGACACGAATCTAAAAAGGACACCCATTTGGCACCAGACCCTTATCTCACCACCGCATCCTCCCCTCCAACCCCAGGGATAACCACCGCATTCCCAATTGGCCAGGAATTATGTCTTCCCCCCTCTTGAATCCTGACCTTGTATGACCCATCCATTTCCCACCATAAAACCATCCAAAACCAGCGCTACGCCCTCCCAGCCATCCCCAAACGATGATTGTGGAAGGAACATCTGAGTACGACGACCACCCATATGAACCACAATCTGAACAGCCGCCCCCACCTCCTCTGGACGAAGCCAACACGCCACACTGCGCCACCCCCCAAAGACACGACCCAAAAACACCCCAACGGTGTTCATCTTGGATGCCTTCCTCATTTGATCTGCTACCCATTTGATCTCTGCATCGAACAACTCAATTGCTCGCCGAACCCCTTGACCATGTTCGACAATATGTACTCGACGTCGGCCTATTGCATCCGCTAAACCCTCGTCAAACTCAAAAGACCGATCACCCAAACACATGAGAAATGATCGTATCTAAGATTTCACATTGCCACTTGACAGAAAAGACGATGTGAACGGTAGTGGAGTTAATGATCTAGGTTCCACTAAGGCAGCGATCTACAATGGTCATAGCATTCAGACGAAGGAGCGTCTTATAAGTTGTAATGTTTGAGAATCACTTTAGAACAACGTTTGTGGGAAATGCAAGCGAGGACATGTTATTGAAGATGGTTGCATTGCACCTAATCTCTACCATGTCCCACAGAGACGAGCTCTTCCATTGTAATTTTGTTTTTTTGTTTTGATTTTTTCTCTGCAGTTAAAGTTCCTTTATCGTGTTCCTTGAGGTTATGTTTTGACCTTTGGTATTAAGGCCGTTGGATGCTCTAGTTATGTTCTTGTTTATTTTATTTATTTTTCTTTTTTTAGAAGACGTGATATCAGATAACATAGAATAAGAAACAAAATACAATTGGTAGTGGTTAGCTTCTATGGGAGGCAAGCTTAACAGCTACATATGCTGCTTTCACTGCCTTCCTAGAAGCCTTAGAAATACATACATAATCAAACTTGTTACAAAGAGCCCTAATATCAGATAACATATGCATTGTCTCCCAATCCTCCGTACCGTTCTGTCGAAGCTTCTGAATAAGTACTTGGTAGTCCGTAAGGATAGAGATAGTCGTAACATGCTGTTGGACACACCATTTCAAAGCTTGGAAACATGCAATTACTTCAGTCATTAATGCAGATAGAGCCACAAAAGTGTATTGCTTATACGCAATAACATGACCACTACTATCCACAGCAACCCACGCAGCCCCCATTTGTTTAGTGTGCTGACTCCATGCCCCATCAATCAAAATCCTGTCAAAACGAGGATCAGGCAGCCAAGACAAATTGTTAATGGCAGTAAAAGCATGAGCTGGGTTACAAAAAGAAGGACTGTGAGATAAAGGAATTCAGCCCCTGAGGTTTTTCCAGTCTGGATCATTGGGACACCACACTTGCTGATGGATTTGTTGGAGAGCTTGATGCGGAGTATCAACCACCCCCTCAAGGACAACTTTATTTCTTTGAAGCCAAAGACCCCACAAGACTTTGATGGATTCCACCACGGCTTCTTCGTCTGGAGCTTCCCTAAACCAAGATTCCATCCACACTTGAACTAACATAGCTTCTCCTATGTTAAAATTTAGAGCCGAGACCCTCTCCAAACATATTGGGAGTGTGGACATTGAAAACAAAAATGCTCGAGAGTTTCCTCAATTGCGTAACAGCGTAGGCAACTAAGATTTGTCGGTACACCCCGTAAATGAAGAAAGACCTTAATAGGCAAAATTCTATGTAAAATTTTCCAGATAAAAAGAGCCCATTTAGGTGGAATATTAAAATTCCAAAGCTGTTGCCAACAGCCTCGTCTAATACTCGAGCGATTTGAGGAATGAACAACACGGTTGGACACCACCTGATAGTACCCAGACTTGACTGTATACCTGCCATCTCAAGTCAAATGCTAAATCAATTTATAGTCTCTGTTTGCCATAGGAGATGAATATTGCAAATATGCTTGGCCAAATCATCAGGAAAAAGGACTCGAATTAAAGGTGCCCTCCATTGATGAAGTTGAGAATCAATCAAATGCTTTAAAACGCTGTCCCAAACCTTGACCCATCATCACGTTACTTGTTGTAGGAATCCAGTTATCCTCAAACGGATCAATCTTCTTCCCATTACCCACCACCCACAACAAACCTTTTAGAATAAGCTCTTTACCGCAAAGAATACTCTTCCAACCCCAAGAACTCCCCCCTTTTTCTTTGCACAGACAAAACCCTCCTTATGACAATATTTAGCCACTAAAACTCTACTTACAAGAGACTGAGGTTCAGTTAAAATTCTCCATGCCATTTTGGCCAAAAGTGCTTGATTAAGAGCACCCAGATCCCTTAAACCCAGCCCTTCCTCCCGTTTAGGCAAACACAGAGACGACCAGCATTTCCCCACAAGTCCTGTCCCATCAATTTTCTTCCAAAGAAAATTAGTTACAATACTCCAAACTTGGCGAATAAAATAAGCCGGGGCCTTAAAGACCGACATGAGATAAATGGGGATAGATAGAAGGGAGCTTTTCACCAAAACACAGCTCCCCGCGAAAGAAAGAAAATTTCTTTTCCATCCGTGTAATTTAGCTTGCAATTTATTTAGCACTCCTGCAAATAAGTCCCCTTTTCAACTACCCACATATAACGAAGCTCCCAAATAGGTGCTAAACTTCGCAACGAGCTTGATTCCCAAACAATCCCTAAGAAATTGGCCATGTAAAGGCAACATATTAGGACTAACAAACAATTCCGATTCTGAAAATTAGTACGTAACCCAGATTGGTGACAAAAGGCCTCCATAAACCATTTAAGACACCAAACTTCAGCCATGACAAACGGCATAAAGATTAAACAATCATCTGCAAACAAAAGATGAAAAACCAAGGGCGCCTGTCAACAAATGGAAATCCCACGACACACCTGTTGAGAAGCTAGATTATCAAACCCCGAAGATAGAGTTGGAACAACTATTAAAAACAAGTAAGGTGATAACGGGTCGCCCTGCCTCAGCCCACAAGTCGGTTGAAACCAATCAGACTTTGCAAGTTCACCAAGATCAAAAAGGACACTGTGGAGAGGCATTGAGAGATGAGCCGAATCCAATAAGCACTAAAACCCATAATATCAAGAACCCAACAAAGGAATTCCCAATTCACCCTATCATAAGCCTTGTTCGTGTCTAATTTTAAGGCAAAAAAAGATTTATTATCCATTCTCCGCGTTTGAATAAATTCCAACAGCTCATGAGCAAGCATAATGTTATCAGAAATCAAACGCCCAGCAACAAAAGCATTTTGAGATTGATGGATCAAAGAAGGAAGAACCACTCTAAGCTTATTAGCCAAAACCTTGGAGATAACTTTATAAATCACATTACACAAGCTAATAGGGCAATAATCATGCACCGTTTGCGGAGCTTTGTTTTTAGGAATTAGAGCTATATAAGTCCTTTTCTTTTTTCTGATCTTGTAGTGCTTTATTTTTCTTATTAATGAAGTTCTTACCTTTCGCGGGAAAATAAAAATAAAAAATAAAAAAAAGAAAGAAAAAGGAAGACCTATTTTTATGTTATGCATTGATTGGAGGAAACTCTTTTACAACTGGTTTTGCAAAAACCACTCACATATACACACTTTGATCAGTCACCGTGCATTGGTCATTTCTGTGTATCATCATCAACCAAATGAGAGATCTCATATTGCCATAATAGAAACAATTGAGTCATCATTTTTGCGGCTCATTGGCTTCAACGCCTTAAAATATTGATTTGAGTAAATGGGCAATCCAAAGACTGTTTATTTCGAAGTAAAATATTTTACGCGTGAAACAATTTTATGAACAAAAAAAACATTCCTTTCCATTTTGCAGTGTTTGGCGGATGGCTTGTAAAATATTTTTTAGTACTCAGATTTCACATGCAATTACTTGTAGATATTTACTTGGAGAACAAATTCATTTGAAACCGAAGTCAATTTGGAGCTTTTCATGGAAGTTATTTTTGCTAATACACTTAGGTTGCATTTGGTAGAGTTTTTTAAATATGATTTGAGAATAGAGTTATATTTTGAATTTGTGAGTTTTGAAATTATGATTTGAATGTGGAAAATTTGTTTGGTGAATGAGTTTTGAAAAGAGTTTTGAATTGAGTAGAGAATTTTTGATGTGACATATGATATTTGATACAAAAACTTACAACTCATAATCAAACACACAACTTAAAATTCTATTCCAAGTTCATAAAAAAATTTAAAAAATTCAGAAAATATTTTTTATTAAATATATAAAAATTAATGTGTCAATTGCAAAAAAAATAAATAAATAAATAAATAAAAAAAAATAATAATAATAATAATAATGCACTGTTTCGGTCAACCAACCGGACAACCGGTTAGTCCAAATTTTTCTGCCTTGAACAGAGTTTTCTAAAGTGAGTGTAAATTTAATTTTTGAAAACCGTAAATAAACACGATGTGCAAATCAAAACCTGTAACTAACGTTCCAAAACTCTACCAAACAGAACCTTAAACTTTCTCTCATGTCATAGTGAGTGTAACGACAAGGACAACAGATTTTCAAGCAAATTTTGCTTGATTTGATACAAATTTTGTTTTTCAAACTATATCTCTACCTTTGAGAAGATCAGTCATTTTTGGTGAATCGAAACTCATATATATATATATTTTATTGTATGATTTGAATAACTTTTTGGGGTCTTGTTTTTGTATTTTGTTTTTAATATAAATATTTTTATGTTCTCAAAAAATAAAAATAAAAATTTAAAAAAAATAAAAATTATGTAACCAAACACAATAAAAACAAACGAAACAATTTTATGTCAACTTCACATCCAATTATGAAAAATGAAGTCAATGAATGAATTTTTTCAGGTTTTTTTTTTTCTTTCACTTTTTTACATGTATTTATTTATTACACAACAAATATCATATATCTGTTCTCAATATATATATATATATTTCATATATCATGTATAATTAATTATATGTCATACATCAGCCCCATTTAATTGCAGCCCCAAAAATGGAAAAAGAAAAAAAAGTGGAGAACAGTCAACAACTTTTGTATTTTTTTGTATTTTGTATTTTTTTTTTTTTTTGTGAAGGAGATAAGTACATGCAACATCACCATGAAGTAAACAAACATGTTTGAAAATAAAATAAATAAAAATGAGTGTGAAAGCTAATCACAACCATTCACTAATGATCTGATAAGGCATTTAATAATAACTTAATAAAAAAAATTACATTCTATTAATAATAAACCACCAAACAAGAAGCTCTAATCATTATATGAAAAAGAAAAGAAAAGAAATGGCCAATAAACATGAAGAAACTGAGAGAATCCCAAAGAACATAAATTGGACTATTTATTAACCAAACAAGGCCTCAATCTCACATCAGAAGGGAGGTGGCCCACCACCAGGAGGCCCAAAGGGCCGGGGCCCACCGAAACAACCTTGAAACAACCAGCAACAGCAAAGACATGATAAGCTGCAATTTCCAAATAGCAAATTTAGATCCAAATAAATAAATAAAAATAAATAAACTGAATCATATAAGATAATTAGTATTAATCTGGTGATGACATTATAATTATCAATATTATGAAAAAGGGGGCTAAAATATATAGTTTGCTGATCACATTCGAGAAAGGGGAAGACACTTACCAAGAAGATACCACGTTGCATAAATCATTACAAAAGGCACCAAAGAAACCACCAGGCCCGGGGTAGAAGCCAGGACCTCCCGGTCCCCAACCTGGACCCCCAGGTCCTCCCGGGCCACCCCATCCCGGACCTCCAGGTCCTCCTGGTCCACCACCCCATCCGCCAGGTCCTCCTCCACCACGGCCTCCTCCTCCTCCTCCACCACGGCCTCCTCCCGGCCCACCAGGTCCCATGATCAGCTAGCTCTCTTTACCGCTACAACACTGTTCAGATTGCCAATGCTTCTGCTTCCCACCACCACACAATGAACCTCAAACGGATATTTTTTGAGTGTATGAACTATGGACCCTATCTTCTTGTTGAGATAGTAATATATCCCTCAATAAGCTTATGAAAATGGGGCTTGGGTGGCTTATATAAGGTCAAAATTGCAAAGAGTTTAGACAGTTTCCTTAGCCATTAAGTTCAGCATTATCTTTTGTGTCTAACATAATAATGTAACAACCAATATTGATCATCAAACCTGCCATTCAAACAAAAGCAACTACACTTCTCCTCAAAACCTAACATTCAAACCTTACCTTTTTAGTTAACTAGAAGTGTAAGTCATACGTGTACAACTGGAAAGGTTATGGTGGGTTATTAGGCAGCTGTATATCCCTCTTTGTATGTCGGTCTTTGCAAATCTGTGTATATATCTTTTTATAATTGCTTTTGTGAGGCATATAGAGGTAGTTATAAGGGATAATTAGGTAATAGACAAAAATTGTGACATAAACACCAAGTCACACCTTTGTTTCATATAATAGAATAGATATATATTAATCAAATTGGAATATTTGCTCATTCTTCCTAGCCGAAAAGAAAAGAAAACAATGAATGAGAATAGTGTGAAAGTCCAATGTGAATATAAAAAAAAGGGGGAGGGAGAATGAATGAATGGACAGATGTGCTTTTGAATACCTGTATAATATTTGTCACTTATATCTATTTTAATGTGATTGATTTATATGGTAAAATAAAACACTGTTATGTTGGTATTTTACTCAATCGTACAAGAGATGACAATTGGTGATTGGATTTAGTGGACGGATTTAGAATTTAAAAATTCTAGAGTCAGGCTGAAATAGTTAGATTAAGCCTAATAACGCATGCTTTAATTATGTAGTGCAAATATGACCCAAACCCAACCCAACCCAACCCAACCCAATATTTGGGCACCCCTAATTCAAATCCTCCCTAGTTGTTGTGCCCACCAATCGCAGCAATCACCAATTGCCACCTCCTATACTGTTGAGTAAAATATCCAAACATAAAATGATTTGTTCACAATTGCCACCTCCTATGCTATTGAGTAAAATATCTGTTGGAAAAAATGATTTTTTGGTGACTTTAATGTGAAATTAAAGTAGGCCTCAACCATTGGTTGAGGTGGAATTAAATGGATTTAGATTCTTTGTAACAAGGTCTTTACACCACAAAAAGAATGACCAAAAATCATTAAGAATTGAATGAGAAACTGTCTCACAAAGTTGGCCTCATAAATAAGGTATTGGGAATTGTGTATAACTCCCAATCTCACATTGATTGTAGAGGAAAGTTTTGATGGGTATTTAAACCTCAAGATTATGAGAAGAGCACGAGCCTTTTGGAGCATCCAAATTTTCTGAAAGAAGGGAGGCATGGATGCTTTAAGGATAGGCTTGGGCCAAGACTATGGTCCAAGTTGGTTACGGCAAAATTGCCACACGCGTTGCCCGAACCGGGCCGGGTCTGTGGATCATGGATCTTGGGGCTTGGGCTTGAGGCTTGCTGGAATGGGTTAGGTTTGGACTGGATCGGATTGGTGGTCCACCAACCTATTCTTTTTGAGCCAGGTCTGTTGCAGCAGAAATGTATATACACACGTGTATATTGTGTGTAACTCACACTTTGAATTCCCATCAGTTTTGTGAATTACTCCAACAATTTTGCAGGAGTAATGGCCTACCTTGATGGCTGGAGGCTCCTTCTCTCTCCCCTATTGTGTATAAGAGGAGACTCATCTCCCTTGGTTTGGTACATAATTTTTTGCCTTCCAATGATATAGTCAGTTTGCTTACTAATATAATTTTCTTCTTGTGTGAGAGAGTGCTGCCATGTTCGGTTTACCAAAACTAACAGAAAGTACTTCTACGTTAGCCGGTCTAGACCATCTTATCCTGGGAAACAGAAGTCGACGTTCTTCCAGCACCCACGGTAAAGCGGCTAATCTGTTTTAAGGACACTGTGATATCACACAGAATTTGGTTTGATTCCTTGTTTTCATATTTCAATTAAATATGTAATTCTATTAATCTTTTTTCATGTTTCATGATCTAGAATGTGATTTATCGAGTATGGTTTTATTTGATGTTTTATTATTTCATTTAATAAATCATGAATCTATTTATTTTGTTTAATCATACAATTTGAACAACAATCTTAAAACAGATTAATTGTGTTTATCATGAAATTAGATAATTAGATTCATATGTATTGTGTATATCTATAATAATAGAAATGGGAAAATAGTACTTAGATTCTTTGACTTAGAATTGTATGCTTGTGTGAAGATTACATATAAATACAAAATAGAATATAAATTTTATATGTATGGTTCTGGGACCACCCGTAGGAATACATTTGCATGATATTGCTTTGTGTGGTCCAAACCACCTGTACCATATTATATATTTACATATTAAATTAATTCAATTTGGTTAGTTATAATAGGCCACTATTATATAAGTAAGTGCATGATTATAATCAATATAATATGAATGCTGCTGTGTTATGTTCCATCTCATACATGATATAAACTATTTTGTTATCAAAAAAAAAAAAATTGAAATTTTGTATATATGCAATATTTGTCAAGCATGAGGTTTATAATTTTACAAGACTATGAATGTCGGCATTTTGTAGCTAGGTTCTAGTCTAATCAACATATTTAATATGTTTTTTTCAATACTAGTTTATTTCACATGTTTAGATCCTAGATTTGTAGGATAATTTGCATGATCTAAAGTTTCTATAATTATTTGCATAATATTATTTTTAAAATGATTTATATGTTAATTGCTAGAAACATTCACATGTTTAATTAAGGGGTACTTACGTGTAGGTCTTAATAAGTAGACTTATTGTCTAATAGGTCCTATGGAAAAAAATTTGTCATAAAAAAGCATCACTAATTGCAAGTTTTAGCGACAATTTGGACTACGTACGATCCTCAATTTAAATTGGTTTACTCGTATAACATTTGAAGCAATTTTTGCTTGAGATTTATTTGGTTTGTTTACCAATTTGTAAAATCAAGTTTTATTTGCTTGCAATCGTTGTAACAATTTTTTACATTACTTGTAATTTGGTTAGTAATTTTTAAATTGCTTGTAAGTATTGGACCTCGGTTTGTTTTAACCTAGTTCATCTCTTGGAAAACGTAATTCTAAAAATTGTTTCTCACGGACTAGGAGTCGGATTAGGAGTCAATATGCTCTTGAAAGTTTTGTCAAAAGGTTAATTGGATTTTAAGTGGGATCGATGTGACCTCTCCAGTCTTTCTGGGAACATTCTTGACCGTGTTCGATTCTAAGTTTATTGGTGAGACTAATTTTGAATTAACTTTTCAACTGTGGAATTTTCTAGTGCTAAGTTTAATTTCTGGAAACACAGAAAGTGATATTCTGTTATATTTTTCAGAAATGGCAACTGTCATCAATGATGCTGCTACTGCTAATGTTGGTAGAGATCTGAAACCCGGGGCAACTGACTTGCCAACCCCAACTGTGACCTCTGTGATCAACCCTGGTGTTACTCCGACTGTTCCGAGAGGACCGCTCAGTCACTATGAGCGCCCAGAGAAATTTGCTGGGGTGAATTTCAAGAGATGGCAGCAAAAGATGTTGTTCTACTTGACCACGCTGAATCTTGCAAAGGTTTTAACCTAGGATCCTCTAGCCGTGACAGAGAATGAGCTAGACAGGCAGAAAGTCATGGCACTTGACACATGGAAGCAGATAGACTATCTTTGCCAAAACTATGTGTTCAACAGCTTGGCAGACTCACTCTATAGTGTGTTTTGTGCCAAGAGCTCAGTAAAGGAGTTATGGGAATCTCTGAACAAGAAATATAGGACTAAGCACGCTGGGGCAAAGAAATTTGTTGTTGGCCGGTTCCTGGACTTTAAAATGGTAGATTCAAAAACTGTGATAAGCCAAGTCTAGGAGTTTCAAGTGATTTTGCATGAAATTCATGCTAAAGGGATGTCGTTGAACGACTCATTCCAAGTTGCTGTGATCATTGAGAAACTTCCCAATAGTTGGAAGGACTTCAAGAACTACTTAAAACACAAGTGCAAGGAAATGTCAATTGAAGAGCTGGTTGTCCGACTCCGAATTGAGGAGGATAATAAAAAGAAATAAGGGAGTACCTCCACTGTGAAGGCCAATGTCATTGAGCATAGCAAATCTTCTAGGGTGAGGAAGAAGCCTCATGTGAAAAAGGGCTCAAAGCTAGGGCCAAGAGGTGGTGTTGCAAAGAAGCCGGCATACAAGCCGCAGGAACCTGGTTTTCGGTTCTTAGGAAAGTGCTACAACTGTGGTAGCGAGGGGTATCGGGCTAGTGATTGTCGCAAACAGAAAAAACCATACAAGACCAAACCTTGTGCTCACATGGTAGATATGTAAGAGCACTCTCATGATGAGGATGACATGCACTTGTTTGCCTTTGTCTCTGAGGTGAATCTGGTGGGTTCAAACCCAAGAGAATGGTGGATTGATATTGGGACTACACACCACATCTGCTCCAAGAAGAAGCTATTTATAACTCGAGCCGGTTACAAAAGGTGAAAAGTTGTTTATGGGTAATTCTGCTACCTCAATTGTTGAGGGGAAAGGAAAGGTGGTCCTGAAGTTGACCTCAGGAAAGGAGCTGACCTTGAACAAAATCCTGTATGTTCCGGACATTCGTAAGAATCTTGTCTCAGGGTTTCTTCTCAGCAAACATGGTTTTCGCATGGTTTTTGAGTCCGACAAGGTCGTTCTGACCAAGAGCGTATGTGGGTAGGGGTTATATGTTAGGAGATATGTTTAAACTCAATGTAATGATTGTTATCCCAAAGAAAAATAAAGATGCATCTTCTTCTGCTTACATACTTGAGTCTTCCAATTTGTAGCATGGTAAACTAGGACATGTAAACTTTGAATCTCTACGTGGATTAATCAAGTTAGATCACATACCATCTTTTAAGATTAATCCAAAACACAAGTGTAAAACTTGTGTTGAAGCGAAGTTGACAAGATCTTCGTTTCATTTAATTGAAAGAAGTTCAGAGCCGTTGGACTTTTAGTGCATAGTGATGTGTGTGACTTAAAGTTTATACAATCACGTGGTGGCAATAAATACTTCATCACTTTTGTTGATGATTGAACTAAGTATTGTTATGTGTATTTGCTCAAAAGCAAAGATGAGGCTGTTGACAAGTTTGTTCTTTATAAGAATGAAGTTGAGAATCAATTAGACCGCAAGATTAAGGCTTTAAGAAGTGATCGTGGTGGTGAGTATGAATCACAGTTTATTGAGATTTGTGCTCAATCCGGGATTATCCACCAAAACCATGGCGCCTTATTCTCCTTAGTCAAATGGGATTGTTGAGCGAAAGAATAGGATGCTAAAGGAGATGATGAATGCAATGTTGCTAAGTTTTGGATTACCACAGAACTTGTAGGGGGAAGCAATTCTCTCCGTGAATTACATTCTGAATAGAATCCCTCAG
The DNA here is from genome assembly GCA_030407325.1 of Camellia japonica. Lineage (NCBI taxonomy): Eukaryota > Viridiplantae > Streptophyta > Magnoliopsida > Ericales > Theaceae > Camellia > Camellia japonica. The sequence goes on along the minus strand of JAPPVO010000024.1, from coordinate 45,799,190 downwards.
AAGAAAATAGACAAGACTCCATATGAATTATGAAAAGGTTGCAAGCCTTCTTATAATTTCCTACGAATGTGGGGGTGTCTCGCAAAAGTGGCGGTGCCTACACCCAAGCGGGTTGGGATAAGTCCAAAAATCGTGGATTGTATATTCATTGATTATGCACAGAATAGTAGTGCATATAGGTTTCTTGTGCACAAGTTTGATATTTCAGATATCCACAAGAATACCATAATAGAGTCAAGGAATGCGTCTTTCTTTGAAGACATATTTCGTTGTTGAACCCGAGGAGATGATCAAGTAGATGATTAAGATGAAGAAGTAGATGAGTCAAGAAGAAGTAAGAGGGCTAAGACTGTCAAGTCTTTTGGCCCGGACTTCTTATGTTAGATGGAGAATCTCGAACTTTCCATGAAACTGTGACTTCACTAGAAAATCCCTTATGGAAAAAGCTATTAAAAGTGAAATTGACTCCTTCTTACAGAATCATACTTGGGAGTTGGTTGATCTACCCTCAGGCAGTAAGGCCTTGGGGAGTAAGTGGATCTTTAGAAGAAAGATGAAAGCTGATGGATCAATTGATAAATATAAAGCTAGGCTAGTTATCAAAGGATACACACAGCAAGAAGGCCTGGATTACTTTGATACATATTCACCTGTGACAAGGATTACATCCATTCGCATGGTGATTGCAATAGCAGCTTTATGTGGTCTAGAGATACATCAGATGAATGTAAAGACAGCTTTCTTAAATGGAGATTTAGATGAAGAAATCTACATGGAACAACCCGAGGGGTTTTCAGCTCCAGGGAAAAATAAGAAAGTCTGTAAGCTTGTCAAATCATTATATGGTTTGAAACAAGCGCCTAAGCAATGACATGAGAAGTTTGACAACGCTATGTTGTCAAATGAGTTTAGAATCAATGAGTGTGACAAGTGCGTATATGGTAAAGACACTGACAGAGGTTATGTCATTTTGTGTCTATACGTAGACGACATACTCATATTGTTGGTAATAATGATGAAATGGTTCGAACTACCAAGAGATTGTTAAACTCTAAGTTTGACATGAAAGATATGGGCCTTGCAAATGTCATTCTAGGTATTAAGATTACCAGAACATCTAGTGGTATTGTACTTTCTCAGTCTCACTATGTTGAGAAGATACTTGGGAAATTTGGTAAATCAAATACAAGTATGTCTAGGACACCGGTAGACGTGAGTCTACATTTGACTAAGAATAATGGTGAGAGTGTCTCTCAGCTAGAATATTCTCGGGTCATTGGAAGTTTGATGTATCTGATAAGTTGTACAAGGTCAGATATAGCCTACTCTGTTAGTAGGCTTAGCAGATATACAAGTAATCCAAATGCCACTCATTGGAGAGACATTATGCGGGTGTTAGGTTATTTACGCTACACTCGGGATTATGGACTGCATTATACCAAATACCCAGCGGTACTAGAAGGGTATAATGACACTAACTGGATATCTGATATAAAGGACTCCAAATCCACTAGTGGTTATGTGTTTACCCTTGAAGGAGCAGTCGTGTCTTGGAAATCTTCCAAGCAAACGTGTATATTGAGATCAACGATGGAATCTAAGTTTATAGCTTTGGATAAAGCGACTAAAGAAGCTGAATGGCTTCACTAGTTCGTTGAGGATATTCCACGTTCGCCGAAACTTGTGACTACTATCTGTATTCATTGTGATAACCAATCGGCGATTGGACGGGCACAGAGTCATATGTATAATGGAAAGTCTAGACATATCTGTTGTAGACATAATTCCATACAACAACTACTCTCTAATGGAGTTGTCTCTCTAGACTATGTAATGTCTAAGGATAACATTGCGGATCCGTTAACGAAAGGGTTAACTCCAGAGTTAGTAAAAACGTCGTCAAAAGAAATAGGGTTAAGGCCTTTAGTAATGTTACCGGAACGGAAAACCTAATCTTGTTGACTGGAGATCCCAAGATCTAGGCTCAAAGGGACAACCTAATTTCATGTAACAGGTGAGTCACGGAAGAGGTAAATCCTCTTGCCCATTCCTTTGTACAGTGATATTCGGTGGGGATAGAAGGTTAAGCTAATACTTTTAATAACCTAAGTGATATGAATAGTCAACCTTGGTATAATGCGATACCTTATATAGGTCACCTATGTGAGTGCGAAGTGGGGCCGCTTCTTTAAGAATTGGGAAGGTCGGATTCTTTAAAACCACTCATTGAACCAGGTTAGTGTTCCAGGGCCATACTGAATACACCAGTGAGAACAAGAACAATGGTTGGACTAACTCTTGTGTGAGGTCTATTGTCTCGGTTTACATAAGCGGTAAAACAGTTCAAGACATCACGTTCACTAGCCAGCCAATAAATCCGATAGACTTTCACTACGAAAGGTTCAAAGCCAACAACTATTTTTTTTGATGCAGGATTAGTCTGTGTGCTCTCTCTCTGAGTCTTTATTGTAAACGTTGTCCGTTTTCTTTATTCGGTCAATTTTTATTCATGTGGGAGATTGTTAGAAAAAATTATTTTTTTGTGACTTTAATGTGAAATTAAAGTAGGTCCCAACCATTGGTTGAGGTGAGATTAAATGGGTTTAGATTCTTTGTAACAAGGTCTTTACACCACAACAAGAATGACCAAAAATCATTAAGAATTGAATGATAAATTGTCTCATAAAGTTGGCCTCATAAATGAGGTATTGAGAATTGTGTGTAACTACCAATCTCACATTGATTGTAGAGAAAAGTTTTGATGGGTATTTAAACCTCAAGATTATGAGAAGGGCATAGCTCTTTGGGACATCCAAATTTTTCAAATGAAGGGAGGCATGGATGCTTCAAGGATGGGTTTGGACCAAGACTATGGTCCAAGTTGGTTATGGCAAAATTGCCACACGTGCACGCCGCCCGCCCGCCCGCCCGCTCGGATCGGGCCAGGTCCGTGGGTTGTAGGTCGTGGATCTTAGATCTTGGGCTTGAGGCTTGCTAGAATATGTTAGGTTTGGGCTGGGCCGGATTGGTGGTCCATAAACCTATTCTTTTTTGGCCAGGTCTGCTGCAGGCCCAAGTCTGTTGTAGAAATGTATATACACATGTGTATATTTGGTGTAACTCACACTTTGAATTCCCATTAATTTTGTGCATTACTCCAGCAGTTTTGCAGAAGTAATGGCCTGCATTAGTGGCCTGCCTTAATGGCTGGAGACTCCTTGTAGTGACCCTCATCTCCACCTTAGCCTTATGCATGAGCATCTGCATGATCTTGTTTTGGTAAGCTTGCATTAGTAAATTTTGACTTGTTTTACCTAGAGTGAGATTCTTGTCTTGCTTTGTGATTATGTGAAAATTTGCTTGTTAGTCTTGTTCCTTTCCTGGTGAGTCTAGCCGAGGTCATCTTAAGCCTAGGTTGCACCTTTGAACCTCTTGCACCTAGGATCACCTTGGAACCACTTTGGTTGACCTCCACCTTCACTCCAGCATATTGGCCGAGATGTCATCATCTAGGCCGAGGTGTTCATCGCCAAGGCCGAGATGTGTATTATCTAGGCCGAGATGCTATCCTTGCACCTAGTAATCTTGTTCCTGGACAGGTATGACCTAGACCGAGGTGTGGCACATTTAGGCCGAGGTGTGGCACAGCTAGGCCAAGTGTTGTCCTTCCTAGCCAAGATCACTGAGACCCTGCTTACCGGAGCTGATAATTACACCCGATGTCATTGCCTTGCCAGAGAGCCCATACCGCCTTACTTGTAGAACACTCATTGTCATGTTCTTGTCTTGTCTGTCAGCCACCTTTTGAGGAAAACCTAACCAGTCGCTGCCACGTGTCCCAGCTGAGGGTTAAGTCTGGAACCAGCCAAGAGAACCTATCATTTGGTATCATATCTTTGCCTTTTAGAGAGAGAAGCTCTAGGAAGAATAAGAAGTTTTAGAGTGAGAGAGTAGACTTTCGAGCTTGATTCTTAGAGATCAAACCGTTGGATTCACATCTTGAGGTTAGATTCTTGATCTGCTCCTGTGATTCTTTATGATCATCTAGCTGCATTGCATGATCGAACCTATTTTGCATGCCATGCATTGATTTAAAGTTTGGTTTTAGAAAGAGAAATGGTGTTCTTGAGTTCTTGAAGGAAAGTCTTGTTTTGATCTGAAAATTCACAGCAAAGCCCCATGTTTTGTGTTTATTTTCTTGAAACCTTTAAGTATGGGTACCCAGGTTCATGTTTTTGAACTCATCGCATGAAATCTCAGATTTTGTAATAGCAAGTTATGATCCTTGCATTCATCTTCTTCATGTTTATGTTCTTCATGTTCGTCATGTTCTTTAAGAAAGGGAAACCTAGATTTTCCCGACTTCATTCCCTTGAATGCGGCCCTCGGGACCACACCTCGGCAAGGAGGTGTGGGACCTCGGCCAAGATCTAGTTGGTGCCCAGCATGTTTTTCCCGAGATGAGAAACAGTGTTTGTTTTGGTTTGCCTTGGCTCTGAAAGAATGCCGAGATCATTTGCATTCATGTAAAGCTTGTTTGAAAGTGCATTCAATAGACCTTGCCATGTGTTTGTAGGACTTGGACTTTCGCTTGACCCCGACGTTTGAAGAACTATGTGAGTGGTATTTTTAATAAAGTTATGTTATAAAGTTTTGATGGAAGCTTTGTTTTGCTTGTTTTGGAAAAGTAATTGATCATGAATGATTATTCCTAGTTTGTATTAAATACCATATTTGCTTGATGACATACTTGGAGGAAGTCCTTAGTGCCGGGGACAATAATGCAACGGTACCCTTGTCTTGAAAGTCCTTAGTGCCGGGGACTATAATGCAACTGCACTCTTATCTTGAAAGTCCTTAGTGCTAGGGACTATAATGCAACTGCACCCTTGTCTTGAAAGTCTTTAGTGCCGGGAACTATAATGCAACTGCACCCTTGTTTTGCCACTGACGGTTTTCCGCGTGGGTTGTCCAGAATGTCATCCTTTGCATTATATTGATGCTATGTATTGTTTTTGAAAGAGATCTTGAATATCCTTCATGCAAACCTTTATTTCTAATATCATTCACTGAGTATCCAAGCTCACCCTCTCTATATATATGTAGGTGACGAGCAAGAAGGCGATGAAGCCTAGATGTGTTTGCCGACGTGTTTTGGATTCATATTTTGCAACATCTTGAAGATTATGCTTCTCGGCTTTGTCTTTCATTTCTTTTGTATATGTCGGTTTGAGAAGCCTTTTGATCAAGATGTAAAATATACTCTATTTTAATTGTATTCAAGTTGTAAAACCATGCTATGATATATGTCATTTCATTTGATCTACGCACAGCTCTTGTGGAATATTTAGATTTAAATTTATTGCTTCCGTACATGTAGGCCCCATATATATACTCTGATTGCGTGTGAACTTTGCAAGTTGGCCTTCGGTAATCTTGGATTACTGGCCATTACGACACCATTCTACTAGGGGCGGAATGGGGTCGTGACACTCCTCCTCTGTCCCCCATTGTGTATAAGAGGAAATCCATCTCTCTTTGTTTGGTACATATTTTTTTGCCTTCTAATCATATAATAAGTTTGCTTACGAGTATAATTTTTTTTCTTGTGTAAGAGAGAGTTGTCATTGTTGGTTCACCAAAGCTAACAGAAGGTGCTTCTGCGTTAGCCGGTCTAGACCATCTTATCTTGGGAGACAAAAGTCGACGTTCTTTTAGCACCCACAGTGAGACGGCTAATATGTTTTAAGGACATTGTGGTATCACACAGAATTTGATTTGATTCCTTATTTTCATATTTCAATTAAATATCTATTTCTATTAATCTTGTTTCATGTTTCATGCTTTAGAATGTGATTTATCTAGTATGGTTTTATTTGATGTTCTATTATTTCATTTAATAAATCATGAATCTATTTATTTTGTTTAATCACACAATTTGAACAACAATATCAACATAAAATGATTTATTCACAAGTATATGTTTATTTTTCAACATATAATTGGAGTCATACCTCGTTGAAATCCTCACAAATTAGGACTCTCTCAAGGGAGACTTCGTAGATTTCGTATGTTTAGTTGTGTTTAGTTTTAAAGTTAATTATACCATGAGTCTTTTAACTATCAGTGAATATTATTTTGCGTTATCATCTATGAATTTATGTATTTTAACCTGCAATTATAAAAAAGTATTATCTTGATATCCCTTCTAAACCATTTTAAAAAAAGATGTACTTGCACGGTATTCAAAGTTTAAAAAAATCCATATATACGAGTTCATAAATAAGATGACGATAATTAACCCTAAAAATAATATCCGCAAGGCTAAATCCTGGAAAACACAACTTTGATAGGAACATGGGATAGGGGATCATCTTCATTCCATGAAGCATAACTCAAATAGTGATTTTGTAAGCAATACAATTTTATAGAATAATTTGGATTTATTCAAGAATTAATAATATGACAAATAATTTCGTAATACTAAAGAAAATATGTACAATTGAATTAAATAGAATACAATTTGTTCAAAAAATAAAAATAAAAATAAAAATTGATACTATTGATCATATATAGTTTATGTTCATAAACTAACACCAATGCAGTGTTTTTAAAGGCTCAGGGCGCACCGAGGAGCCGAAGGTCTCTTGGGGCCTAGGCACAAGGCGAGACACGGGCTTTATTGAAGTAAGGCGCTCAGTCTTAGTAAAAAATAGATAAATTAATATAGACTAATGATTCATAACATGTTAGTACTAAAACAATTTAAAAATAAATAAATAAATAACTGAGGCAAATTATAGAATAATTCTCAAAGTCATAAAAGTGCCTATTACATAGCATTTCAATTTTCAAAGGTAAAATAATCCACATTTAACAAATAATAAAAATAAAAATAAATAAATAAACACCAAACATCCAAAACATAAATATACAACAAATACTTATTAGTGTTTTGAAAGGCGAGGCGTTGAGGCGTAAGCCTTTTGAGTTTTGAATATTTTTATTTTTATGAAATACAAAATTAATTAAATATAGCATAAAAAGAGTACAAAAAAATAAGAAGAATAGAATATTAACAACAATAATAATAAATTAAAGTCCATCAAAAATAATAATAATAATAATAATAATAATAAATAAAAGAAGAAGAAACTTATAATAATAATAATAATAATAATAATATATTAATATTACCTTCGAAAGTCTAGAATCCAAATAGATAAGTACAAATAGAGAGGTATTTGTTTGTACAGAGCTGCTACGTATCAGGAAAACAAAACAGGAAAAATGTCAGGAAAAATGGAGGAAGAGGAGGAGGAGGAGAGGGGGGAGGAGGAGGAGGAGGAGGAGGGAGGGGAGGAGGAGGAGGAGGGGGCCATAAAAATGGGCGGAGGCGGAGGCGGGCCTGGGCAGAGGCGGAGCGGGCCTGGGTGACGGCGGGCCGGGCAGACGACCGACGGCGGGCGACGGCGGAGGCTGCGACGATCCTCCTCCTCCCCTCCCCCTCCCCTCTCCTGATCCTTTTCCCGTTTTTTTTTTCCTGAAGCCTAGACTTATTCTTGTTTGTATACAGAAACATATATATATATTATATATATATATATGCATTATAGTTAGAGTAGACTGATACAGAAATAGAGAAGAACAAACGAGAAAGAGAGAGAGAGAGACGATGCAGAAAACAGAACGAGTGACGGAGAGAGAGAGACTCGACTTAACTCGAGCGAAAGAGAGAGAGAGAGACTCGACTCAAACAGCGAACCAGAAGAGAAGGAGGAGGAGAAGAAGAAGAAGAAGTCGAAGCATTGACTGACCTGAAATGTCAAAGTCGAAGTCGAAGTCGAAGTCCAGCAACCCAGTCGAAGTCAAAGTCGAGAGAGGAAGACACGACACAGATTAGGGATTTCATTAGTCGTATTTGGGTTGTATTGTATATGAGTTGTAATCCTCTATGATTAGAGCCATTCGAACACACATTACAGTCATTAGATCATAATAAGGAATTAAACAATCAAGCGCCCCTAGGCTCGAGCCTTGCGCCTCTCTCACCGGTTCAAGTTGCGTCCAAGGCGTGCGACTTCCTCAAAGCACCAAGCCTGGGTCCTGTTCAAGCGCATACCTCGTGCCTTGCGCCTAGGCGCGCTTTTTACAACACTGCACCAATGTACTCATGTTGGCATCCAAATATTTCTTTTTAACAGAAAAAAAAAGAAAAAAGAAAGAAAGAAAGAAAGAAAGAAGAAAAAGAAATAAGCCATTTTAATAAATAAAATATTATTAAAAACAAAAAATATTTTCAAAATTATGTTGCAGTACACACTCTTTTATCATATGCAAACATTTGTGGATCATAATTGAATTCTAAAAAGTTATAATTAAAAAATAAATTGAATAATAATGGAACACCACATGGTGTATGTACAACCAATGAAAGTCCTAACTAACATCACAAAACTCAATAACTAAATTATAACCAATTTAAGGCCTCGTTTGGCAAGTTAACATTTTAGCCAAAAAGTCAAAAAGTTACTAAAAAAGTCAAAAAACCTATAACCTATACCAAAAAATCAAAGATTCTCTTTTCTTTCTACTTTTTACATATCTTTTTGTAAAAAGTCAAAAAATCACCTCAAACATACTAATTTTTTTACCCCATATTTTAGCCAAAAAATCAAAAAATTACTAAAATAGTTTGTTCCCAAACGAGGCCTAAGTCATATTCCGAAATTACTGAATAACTACCTCTAAATTATAACTAATACAGCTATATAAGTCATAACTAATACTAACATCACAATGTGTATAAAATCATAACTAGGTATAACTAACACACTAAGGGCATGTTTGATTGGATGGATTAGAGCATAGGATTGAGATTATTAATCCGTGGGTCCAATTATCCTATGTTTGTTTTAACATTTTGGTTTAGGATTATTAATCCAACGGATAATTAATCGAACAAATTTGTAGGATTATTAGTAATGGGGTAGGGGTGAGATTATTAATCCAATCCTATTAATCCAATTAGATAGTGAATACCACACTAATTTGATAGGATTATTAATATCTCACTATTAGTCTTTTGAATCAAACATGACCTAACATCACAAAACTCAATAACTAAATTATAATTAATAGTAATACTAACACCACAATGTGTATAAAATCATAACTAAGTATAACTAACACTAAAACCAAGCATAACTAACCCCCAATGGCAATAACTAACGCCAAAGTACTCATAACTAACTCCCACGAGCTACTATCAATTTCTTTGGACCACATCCCGAGCTCAGATTTGTTCAATTCATTTGGAGAGAACACTTTGGGTGAATCATAAGATTAGTTAAAATACGCGTAAACTAATCCGAATAATCGATTATTAAAAAAAAATCAACAAATCTTAACCGAAGAGTACCAACGTCATAACATAGGATAGGGGTGAGCATGGTCCGGATTGGACCGGATTGGGATAAAATTAGGACCAATCCGTTATCTACGGTTTCTGAAAAATTGGAACCAATCCGAACCAATCCATTTAAATACGGATTAGATCGGTTTAGGACCACGAATTCATATAATTAAATAACAAAAAATATATATATAACACTTTAATTTCATAAAAATATAAACATAGCGTTATATTAGTTCCACAATAGCAACATGTTTTTCTATAATAGCGACATACTGTTCTAGAATTTAAACAACCATAAGAAAACTGATTTCATCATAAGTATTTAGACCATTACAAATTAAAACTAAAAACTAACAAACAAAAGTAATAAAAGAAGATATTATACGGTTTTAGGTTTGAGTTTAGATTTTATATAGAATAAGAAGATATTATGGAAGATGATGTATAATAAAAATATAGACTATTTCTATACGGTTCGGATCGGTTCCAATCCAGAACCGTGAGGTTCAATCCAAAACCAATCCGTGAACTACGGATTTTTAATTATTCAATCCAGAACCGAACCGCAGATTCAAAAAACCAATCTGAACCTATCAGATTGGACTGAACTGGATCAGATTACGGATTTCACGGATTCCTTACTCAGCCCTCACATAGAATTTCCCATATTTCCAACTGAAACAAACTTAGAACAGAGTATAAGAAAGATTCAAGAAATTAGAAAGGGTTCAACAAATTCCCAAAAGACAAAAAGAGCCTCAGATTAGCATTTTGACACATTCTTCCTCGCATCAACAACCCCAAACTTATGGGTGCGCAAATTGTTGTTGCAGCTCATGTCCAAAATGTTCTCATCACAGGCTTATTTTTCTCAGTTTCTTCTTCACTCAACCATAACAATCATTCAATTCAATTCGATCCGATCAAATCAAATATAAATTTCACTTCGCACTACACATACACATATACATATATATATATATATATACACACCTATTTCTTATTAAGCTCTGCTCAATGGCCGCCAATCACGAGATGTCGCCGGATTAGGGTTCGTCGAGAGAAAACAACTAAGTAAAAATCGAAATACTATATAAAGAGATATTGGATTTGAATTGGGCCTATTGGGCCAGACTCATTGCAGTCCAGATTTGCTTCTCAGCCCATTTTATTGATCTTCTCCTTTGGGCCCATTTTAGTTTTTTTTGTGTGTGTGTGTGTGTGTGTGTGTGTGTGTGGTTGTGTTGTGTTTGGTTTTCAAACTATTTTTTTCATATTTATTCACAAACATACTTTTTATGTACATTTAGATTGTGTGCATTAAAAGGTTTTTAAACAAATATATATGAAAAAATTCATTGAACACATTAAAAACTCAAAATAATTTCCAAAAAATTGTGCCTAACAAGTACAAGTTGAAAAAACCTATTATTTTCATTTTTGTACAAAAAAAATTTTTTTGATATTTTTATTTTCTAAAACTTGGATTTTTTTTTGGAATATTGTTTTCATTTATTAATCTGATAAAATTAGTTACCTAGTGAATAATGACAAAAAGAGAACTTAATTAACGGTGTAAGACACAAAATCTGTTTTCATTCTTTTTAAAAGAGGGGCCTTAATGTGGGTATATTGTACATTGATTCACCATCTTAAGGGCCGGCCCAAACTCAAGCCCATTAATACAACTTGCCTAAGGCTTTTTTTGCCCTTTTTTAAAAAGATCTACAATTTCCAATTTGCTTGTTTGGACATCTAAAAAATAAAATTATTCCTCCTCCAAAACCTAAGAAACTCTTTAAAAAACACATGTTAGCTATTATAATTAATTTTATCATATTTTATTCAGTTGAACATACTAGCTATTACAATAGTTAATTTAATAAAAAATTTCAAAGTTACATTTGAAGAGTTTTGGGAAATTCTTTAAACAATTTGTGTATATAGATAAGTAAAACAAAGAGTAATGTTGGAGTACATAGATAAAAAAAAGAAGAAGAAAGAAATTAAGCAAAATAAAGAATACACATTTTTTATATTTTAGCGAGTGAAAAATGAAAAGTATGATTGAAGTGGCTCTTATCTGTTTGGTTATTCAATTTTCAAGATCAAATTTTGAGTTTTTAATTCGTATTTTTTAATTTTTAGTGAATTTTTTAAATATTTTGATCAATTTTTTATTTGCAAAATCTAAATTATAGATAAATTTTTAGTTATTTTTTTAAAGCATTTTTTTATATTATTGGCATCCGGATATTTCTTTTTAACACCAAAAAAAAAAAAAAAAAAAAAGCCATTTTAATAAAAAAAATATTAAAAACCAAAAATATTTTCAGAATTATGCTATAGTACACACTCTTTTGCCATATGCAAACATTTGTCGGTCATGATTGAATTCTAAAAAGTTATAATTAAAAAATAAATTGAATAATAATGGAACACCACATGCATAAGCATGTAACCATAATATATAATCAATCTCAATCATAACTAACATCACAAAACTCTATAACTAACTCATACAGCTATATAAGTAATAACTAATATCACAAAACTCTATAACTAAATTATAACTAATATTACGACCACAATGTGTATAAATCATAACTAACCAACACTAAAACCAAGTATAACTAACCCCTAATTAAGGCAACGGGCCGGGCGGGGTTGGGGATCACACTCCCCGTTTTCGATCCTCGATGGTGAAAATTCTCTCGTTCCTGTCCCCAGCCCCGATCCCCGACGGGGAACCTATCACCGTCCCCGTCCCCCGCCCTCTAACGGGGATCAGGTTTCCCCGACCTCGAAAATTCCCTGACCAAAAAAAACAAAAAACAAAACAGAAGCAATCTGTTTCATTTTGAACATCAACATCATCACCAACAGCATCATCTCCAATCCGTTTCATTTTCAACATCAACATTATCAACAAAATCATCAACAACAACATATCTGAAATCTGAGTGTGTATCATTAACATAGATTTGAGATCTTTGTGTCATCAAACAGATCTGGGATCTGTATATTTGAGTCTGTCACAGAGAAAGAGAGAGGACAACGGAGGTGATGGTGACTGTAACGAACAACGAAGGAGATCAATGATGAACAACAAAAGAGATCGGTGGCAATGGACGACGGTGACTGCAACGAATGACGAATGGAGACAGCAAATATGAGAGGAGGGGATGGAGCGGCGGTGCGAGGTGGACAGAGGTGAATGAGAAGTGCGAGAGTGATGAAGTGGACCGAGGTGCAGAGTCGATGAAGGTGAAGTGACAATACTAATTGGACGGCGACTCTAGCGTCGCAGACAATGGCGGTGGCGCTAAGGAAGATGAGAGATGCGAAAGTGAGAGAGAGTAGAGGGAACAGAGAGAAAGAGAGAAAGATAGAGAGACAGATGAGAGATCATAAGTATAAATAGAGCCTAGAGGTGTATACATATGAATGGAGGATAGAGGGGTATAATAGTAATTTTACTTCAGGGGAAACTGGGACAAAGTCGAGGTCGAGGCTAAGGACGGGCCGGGGCTAGAAAACATATCACCATTCCCATTCCGAAAATCATCGGGGATTCATTTTCGAATACCATTCCCGGCCTGTTAGGATATATTTTGAGAAAAAATCGCTCTAATCGAGATTGGGGGCAAGTCTCTATCGGTCGATTTCAAATTGTCATCCCTACTTCCAATGGCAATAACTAACACCAAAGGGGTGTTTTGAAAAAATAATTAAAAGTTAACTTTTCAGCTTGTTCTGGCTTTTTTTGAAAAAACGTTTAAAAAACATGAGAGATGATGTAACTCAAAATATGTTAAAAATTGAGAAGTGATTTTTAACCCACTTCTCAAAAGAGACCAAAATATTCATAACTAACTCCTACTAGCTGTTATCAATTTCTTTGGACCACATCTTGAGCACAGATTTGTTCAAGAGCGTTTTACGTGAATCTTAAAATTAGTCAAAATATGTGTAAATTGATCGAAACACTCTATCATTAAAAAAAATCAACAAATCATAACCAAAGAGTATCAACGTCATAACATAGAATTTCCCATATTTCCAACTGAAACAAACTTAGAACAGAGTATAAGAAAGATTCAAGAAATTGGAAAGGGTTCAACAAATTCCCAAAAGACAAAAAGAGCCTCAGATTAGCATTTTGACACATTCTTCCTCGCATCAACAACCCCAAACTTATGGGTGCGCAAATTGTTGTTGCAGCTCATGTTCAAAACGTTCTCATCACAGGCTTATTTTTCTCAGTTTCTTCTTCACTCAAACATAAGAATCATTCAATTCAATTCGATCAAATCAAATATAAATTTCACTTCGCACTACACATACACATATACACATATATATATATATATATATACACACCTATTTCTTATGAAGCTCTGCTCAATGACCGACAATCACGAGATGTCGCCGGATTAGGGTTTGTCGAGAGAAAACAAGTACGTAAAAATCGAAATGGTATATAAAGAGATAATATTGGATTTGAATTGGGCCTATTGGGCCAGACTCATTGCAAGTTTAAAAACACCTATAATTTTTATTTTTGTACAAAAATAATTTTTTTGATATTTTTATTTTCTAAAGATTTTTTTTGGAATTTTATTTTCATTTATTAATCTGATAAAATTATTTACCTGGTGAATGACATGACAAAAAGAGAACTTAATTACCGGTATAAGACACAAAATCAATTTTCATTTCTGTTTTCATTCTTTTGAAAAGAGGGGCCTTAATGCGGGTACATTGTACATTCATTCACGGGGAAATTAGCCATAGGTCCCATGTGAAATATGTGGTCTCCATTTAATCCCAAAACCTTTTCACTACACCCAAAAGTCCTTTCCCCTCTCTCTCTCTGTTTTTTGCTTCCCTTCCTCTCTCGTTTTTTTTTTCTGATTTTTTGCTTCCCTCTTTACGACCTTCCGATCTGAACATCTATGCCGATCTGAACCTCTGCGGCACCACCGTCGCCACTTTCTCCACCACGCAGATCGATTATTAACACCGAAGATCTGATCAGAGTGACCAGATTTGGTACGATGCAGAACTGAGGAACAAGAAGACGATGAAGAACAAGAACAAGAAGACGCTCATCCTCAGATCTGTATTTAGATTGAACAGATTTGTGTATATATCTTTGTCAATTTCTCTCTCTTTCTCTCTTTATTTACAGATTTTTTTTGGGATAGTTGTTGATCTATGGTTGTTGTTGTTGATGATGAAATAGATCTATAATATCATTGAAACAGATCTGTAATGACTCAGATTTGTACAGCTATCACACAGATTTGTAATGAGAAAATTTTCGAATTCTGAACAAGTAATTTTCGAGTTTTAGTTACAGGCGGTGAAAACTGTAAAATTTTGCAATTTGAATTTTTTTTTTTTGTGCTGGAATGAATCATGGTTTAAAACTGTAAAATTTTGCAGCTTTATAACATGCTTTAGAACTGTAAAATTTTACAGTTTCATAACATGTTTTAAACATTCCGACGACTTTCCGGCGATGTTGAACATTCCGACGAGTCTCCGGCGACCGTTTGACGGAAGTCCGACAATAGTAAGATGTGAACAGTGTCTGTAAATTAAAAAAAAAAAAAAAAGGATTTTTTGGTAACAATTAAAAATATGTTGGACTAATTGGTGCAAGTATTTTGTTTTGGGATTAGCTGGATCTTGAACTTAGTACATGGGACTTATCAGTAAGTTCCCCTTGATTCACTATCTTAAGGGCCGGCCCAATCTCAAGCCCATTAATACAATTTGCCTAAGGCTTTTTTCTTTTCTTTTTTTGCCCTTTTTTTTAAAAAAAAAACCACAATTTCCAATTTGCTTGTTTGGACAACTAGGAAAAATGAAATTATTCCTTGTCCAAAACCTAAGAAACTCTTTAAAAAACACGTGTTAGCTATTATAATTAATTTTATCATATTTTATTCAGTTAAACATACTAGCTATTACAATAATTAATTTAATAAAAAATTTCAAAATTACATTTGAAGAGTCTTGGGAAACTCTTTAAACAGTTTGTGTCTATAGATAAGTAAAATAAAGAGTAACATTGGAGTATATAGATAAAAAAAAAAAAAAAAAGAAATTAAGCAAAACAAAGAATACACATTTTTTATATTTTAGCTAATGAAAAATAAAAAGTATGATTGAAGTTGCTCTTATCTATTTGGTTATTCAATTTTCAATATTAGATTTTGAGTTTTCAATTTTTTATTTTTTTATTTTAGTGAATTTTTTAAATATTTTGATCAATTTTTTATTTGCAAAATCTAAATTATAGATAATTTTTTAGGTATTTTTTTAAAGCATTTTTTATATTATTGTTTTATACTAGTTGGACCCCACATTGCTATTAGCTTTTTTAAGTTAGCTTCATATGTGAAAACACACAGTTGCATTCTCAGTTATATAATTGCTGATATTATTCTGCATATCAAGGTGCTCAAAATATTGAATCTATCAATTAATCAAGTTTATATACAGAGCAACTATTAAAGGTATTATTGCTCTTAAAAAATAATCTAATCTTTTCATAGGATACATTATGTCAATTGTAGTATTCTTATTTCATCTATTTATACAACTTCTTTTAAAAATTTAGTTTCTAAAAATATAGCTAAACCATGTAATATGACTAAAATATGTCATATTGGGACAATTTTTTTAAAAATATCATCTAATAATTTAAATTTTCAAAATTAAATTAGAGAATATCCTAATATGTTCAAAAGTAATAATAATAATCATTTGTACTTTGGAAGATCATAGTATATGAACCATTTTTAATTTCACCCAATAGAAGTTCAACAAAATAACACAAGTGACATGTTTTTACGTGTAATTTTGGAAGACCATTTTTTCTTTTTAGGCTTTTTTTATTTTTATTTTTATTTTTATGGATCTTTGTGGAATAGAAGATTCTATACAATATTAAAGTTCCTAAAAGATTAATATTGAAGTTGCTAAAAACATTAGAAGCATATAAACTCTGCCCATGCATATTTAGCTTGGATTTTACAAAAATATTTCAATTAAAAAACAAGTATGAAAATGAAGAAAAATCATATAACTTTCATCAAACATGAAATATGCAATCAAATATTAAATAAACGTTATCAGTAATGTTATTTCTAAGTGTGGATATACATGAGTGAAAAAGATTGTCACAAACTGCATAGAATGCACGTTTAAAAAAATCAAGTGAACAAAACTAACAAGAAAATATTACCATAAGGGAAAAGCGAAAAAAATATATATTACGGAATAAAAATTTAGTGGGATCTAACTTCGAGGTAGTTTTTGGTTCAATAAAATACAATTGAAATAAAATGATGTTTCTATTCTCAAGTTTAATTTACTATTACTACTCCCTAAATAAATCCTACATATATTATAAATAAAATTATCATTTATTGTTATAAATGAATGTTATTTTGTAGAAAAACTAAGGAATGAATATTTATTAAAGCACACACAAATGACTGTTATTTCGTACAAAATCAAAGGAATAAATATTTATCAAAGCATACATAGCATTAGAGGTTTTTTACAAGAACTTACTTTGCCTTGTTCGGAAATAGTAAATGTGCTCTTTGGATAATTTTTTCACATAGCTAGCATACTATATTCATGATTTATCAAAAGTAAGAAGAGTTAACATTGCAAAAACGAAAGAAAAAAAAAATCACATTAGCTTTCCATTCAAAACAGAATACATAAAATCAAATATAAAGTAATTTAAAATTTTTAGCAAGGCAAAGGCTCACCCGAAATTCTTTTTGTTGAGTGAGAAGTGGATTTGTTACTTCCAAAAAATATTGCCTCCATCATTCTTCTATGAAACGGTGGTCCGAATAATAGTAGCATTTGGACAAACACATGCTGGCTCTTTGTTGGCTAAGCCAACAGTCAGTGGCGGAGCTAGAAAATCAAATTAGAAGGGGCACTTATTAATTACAATATCAAAAAATTTTACAAAAACATTTCACGCAAGTTTTTACGATTGATTTCGAGAAATATCAAAAAAATAATGTTATTTATAACTAGTGTATCATGGACAATACAAAAAAATATAGATATAAGTTTTAAAATAAATTATATAATGATAAATTATTTTTTATACAAAATTTGATTAAAAATTCAATATAATGGTAATACTACATCATCATTAGTATGTGATATCATCAACTAATAGTAAATAAACACATACAAAGTGAACCTCACGTGTCAAATATAATTAACAATCTAATAAATTTCATATCTTTATAGTGAGAAAATTATACTTGTATGTTAATAATAATAACATCACCGTTACATTAAAAAAATTTCATAGATAATATGGTTTATAATAGTCTCTTCATTTTTAATCAAAATAACCTTGTTATCATAATTTTTAAAATGTCATTGACATTTTACTCTAATAATATTTTTATAATTTTTTTTATTTAAAATATTTTCTTTATATTTGCCAAAAAAAAAAGCCCAAAATCCCCCGGGGGGGGGGACGCGACCCCCCTAGTCCTCACTTCCCTCCGTCACTACCAACAGTAGTGCCTCTCGTCAACCACTTAGAGGGACTATGGGAAGACATATTAGATACTCTCAAATAGAGCAAATGAAAAATAACCATTACAATAAAAAGTCAATAAGAGCTCTGTTTGGGAAGTTTAATTATGATGCAATCATTAATAAAAAAAAATTAAATTAAATGAGCATCCATAGTCACATGATCAAATGATATTTATTTTTTTTAAATTACATAATCAATATAAATTTGATAATAGACTTCTTTTTTCACATAATTAATATTTAATTATGTAATTATCGATATCCAATTAATTGAATTTTTTAAATAATTTTATTAATAAATTCTACAAGTTTTTTTGACAATCATAACAAAAAATAACTTCCACAGCATTAGATTCATTTTACCTGCTAACTTACGTTCTTTTATATAATAGTTATAGATATATAAATCCAATACATTAGTCCACAACAACTAAAGATACATATATATGCTTGAATTGGACCGAATTTTTTAAAGTAAACTTGGACAAGTAAATTCTGATAGTCGTCGTGCTCAAACTCATACAAATCCCTCTGTATTTCAAGTGGGCCACCACCCCAACACCCAACCCATGTGATATATGTACATATGTACATGTCTGTCAATGGCAGTGGCATGTACAAAAGCGCACACACAAATGAATTCAATGTTGCAATTTGATCCCTGGTGGCATGGTTTTGGACTGACTAAACCCTGACCTAGTGGTCCACATTTGGAGGACCATTCATGGCCTAAAAGTGGCTCAATCAAACAATTCCAGCCATTGGGTTTGTGGTATGTTTCTATCAGCGCTCACCCATTGAGGACCACATTGCCATTAAACGAGCCATAAAACAAAATATAAAAAAAGAGGGGGTTTTGAGGCCCATGACAAGAACCCATCAAATACTACAGATGGAATTGATGTCTTGAAACCTAGCATTTGGGGCTAGAGTTCACCAACTAGTGGTCCCATTACACTTTTAACCGAACTAGTAAAGTATACAAAATAATATAAAATAATAAGGGTCCAGCTTGTCTCAAGCTGAGATCAAGATTGGACCCGTCCAGTTCGGCCCATGGGGTCCATTTTTTTTTGCCTGTTTTGATAATCTGAACCATTCAATGTGTAGAACTCGTCGAGTACTATATATTATAAAAAATTACGTTTTTCGGATATCAATAGCTATGTGATCAAATCAGTTTTGTATAAAAAAAATGGACGGTGAAACAATTAACGGTTGATAAAAAAACTGTTTTGTTCACATAGCTATCGATATCCGATCAACATAATTTTTTACAGGCATATAGTACTCGACAAGTTCTACACATTGAACGGTTCGGATTATCAAAACGGGACCCGTGATGGGCCCCAACGGACCTAACAGCACGGTCCAGTCCGATCTTGGACTGGACCAAAGCCACTGCCAAATAATAATAATATAGAATAATATGATAAGTTTTAATTTTCTTACTTGTAAGATAAAAGATTTTTAACAAGTTGGCTTATATTTTAAAAAATATATTGTTATATCATCTTGATAAAAAAAATTGTATGAAAATTTTATAACAATATCATTTCGCATTTGCAAAAATGTTATCCATTTAATGAATGGTGCATCCCATTACTAGGTTTGGATTCTTTGAATCTTGGGTAAATTTACAAATACACATCTTAAGATTTGCTTAAAATATAGATTGTCTCATCTAATTTGAAAAATTATAAATACTTCATTATCATAATTTTTTATTTAATAGAATTAACTAAAAAAATAAAATTTATAATTACTCTCCTATACAATAATAAAATTACTTAAATTATTAGTTGAAATATATTTCTAACATCATTAAAAACTATTAATTGATTTAATAATTTATTAATAAAAAAAAAACAATTTGTTACGAAATTAGAAATCTCAGAGGTGAAATGTAATTTTCAAAACTATAAGAATGATTCGTATTTTAATTAAATCACAAAAGTATTTACCCTTGAATCTTTGTAGTTTTACCCTTGAATATTAGAAATGCAAAAATAAAAATGTCAGAACAGGACAACATCAGCATTAAAAAATGTTAGTGCTATATATGAATTATTAGCTGAATTTTACATGTTAATTACTTTTTTTTTCAGTTATTAAACTAATCTCTTTAGTTAAAGAATAATTTGTCAACCTTAATTTTTTTTTTCCCTGTGTAATGGCACAAGAACCTTTTCATTATACACCTTGTTAAATATTTTTTTTGATACATGTTATATATTTTTATAATAAATATTATCTAATCTTTTGATAAAGGTACAATAATTTATAATTCACAAAAAGGTATGCATTTTTTTTGTAGTAAAATTCTTTTTTGAATCATAAATTGTCATAACTCTAATGATATTGTTTAGTGCAATTTATTGTAAATTAAAAATTGATAATCTAAAAGTAGAGGCCAAAATCACCTTTTCAGTACAAACTACAGCAAATAATCTAATACAAACCTTCAAAATTAAATTTTTTTATAAACAACTCAGATAACCTGTACCAAACAACCTCAATATTTGTATGACCACTCTGATTCCCAATCTCTTCACACTTTTATTTTATCTTATTTATTTTTAACAAAATGTATTCTTTGAGTAATATTGAATGCTATCTTTACATATGGGATGTACACACGAAGGCCTCAATAAAGTCTCTCTCGCATTGCAAGCAAAGTTAGTATACTACTGGCCATTGGCTAAATTGGTGAAAAGCCACAAATGAAGCCTGTTAGAAATGGGCGCCCATGTGGCATGACCATTTAACATTTTGAACCTGATCCAAATGGGTTTGAATTTGAATTCAAACCTATTTGGATAACTACTCTGGATATATATCTATCATATCCTAGTATGGATAGATGATATAGATATATGATATTATCTCTAGTAACTTATATGGATAAAGGAGATAATTAGATTATATATCTTATATATGGGATATGGGTGATTAAGAGATATACAACGTATCATCTCTGTTTTTCCTATATACAGTTTCTCCCATATACTGACTCTCTCCCATAAACAACAATCAATAAGCTATTTGCACTGTGATTTGTGTGGGTGATATTCACCATTGTAATATCACCCCACTGCTGGGTTGATTGACCAGATTCAGGAAGCACGTGATTTACCCACGAGATCCTTCAGAGTTCAGATTATATCACAAAGGTATGACCTTATTAATTTTTATTCCGCTGCGTCATACTTTGTTTACATTGGTATCAGAGCCTCTAATGGATATTTTCGTGTTTCCATTAATCACGTGTATATTTTCATATATGTATATGTATACATTATATACATGAATGTTAGTAAAGAAAATAAAAAATCTATTTTATTAGATTAAGAGCATAAATATTTTTTTTATGTTCATTAATGCCTTTTTTAAATACCATAAATGGTTTTATTTTGAAAAAAGGAGTCCGGCAGTACCAAGATCGGACCAGAAAACACTCTGGAAGGCGGCGCGTGGTCTGCACGCGCCACCTGACGCCTTAAGCCGTTTCCACGCACGCCCACGTGCAGCCACGCGCTCCCACGCGCGTCCACGCCCTTGCACGCGCGTCCACGCGCCAGATGCGGTGCAGACGCGCTTCCACGCGCGCCGCGTACTGAGCCGCGCGTTGAGCCGCGTGCCGAGCCGCGTTCCGAGCCGCGCCGAGCCGTTTTTCCGTGCTGGCTTGTTTTTAAGGCTCTGTTTGTTCTGTCTTAAATTCTGAATCGCGTTAAATGGCCATAATTAATTCATTATAGCTTTGTTTTAAGCGTGGTTGGAACCGTTAGACTCAGAATTAAATTTTCTATATTCTGTAAAATTTTGGAAATTTTATGAAAATAAAAAATATTTTTTCTGTGTTAATAATTCATTTTTTATGCTTTAAAATGATTCTGGTATTGCATAAATAATTTTCTGGGGTTAAAATTTTTATTGTGGACTTCTGAAATGTTTTACTATTTACTGGTATAATTGTTTCAGTTTATCAGTTTCTGGATTTTTTATTTCTAATTTTATGTGTGTTTATTAGTCATTTAAAATTCCAGAAAATACCAGAAAATTCCAGAAAATTTCAGAATGATATACATTCTGTTATGGCATAATTTGAATATTAAATACAGCATGTTGTTGTTTTTTGCCTACAATTTCTAATTTGTTGTAATTAGAATAGCATGATTAATTGTTTTTTATTCTAATTCCGTTATTAAATGTAACATAGCATGTATTGATTGTAAATCTACATTATGATGCTGTTGTATGGAATTATAATTTTTTATCATGCTTTTAGACATGCCATAGTAAGTGGGAGGTTATTCGGTTGAGAGAAATCTTTGTAGATTAACTCCCGAAAATCAATATTTTGCACATAAATTAAATTAAATTTTGGATAATTGTCACTTGTGGCGCAAGAGATGATTACGAGCATAGCGGATTTTCGATCTTGCGACTTGTGTAATATTGTCACTATTTAACTTAGATTTTTGTGGCAAAATTATATTATGCTAATCAAGTTAATCCCAATGCGAATTTCTCTCTAAATTGACTTAGCTTATGGAAGTTAATTGGTTGACCTAGACTTAGTAAAGATGTTCAAATGTGAACAATGTAATCCCATTCTTTAGATGAGCAAAAGTCTTGGAGACTTTAGGTCAGACCTTAATTGAGCCAAAGTAAGGAAACATGACTCAAAGTCGCCGTGGTTTTGTTGCCTTATTTGGCACAATAAAAAAACTAATGTGTGCGCTATGGTTAGCGGCATGCTACGTAGTTTTGGTTGGCGAATTTTGGAGTTATGAAATCATTAAGCCCTCAATAGATCTGTATATGATCTTGACTATTGAGCTGCGCGGATTGACTTTGTAATTTGACTTTTAATGATGTTGCATCATTAGATGAAGTAACATTCAAGAGTCACGTCATCCAAGAAATGCGAGCTTAAATGAATTAGTCATTAAGTGTAAGACGAGTAGCCAGTATGAGTAGTGTTTTGCTCTCTACCCAATTACTGGGAGTGGATGAGCAAAATTTCATGCACTATAATAGTGTGCGTTGAAATATCACGTGAAGTGAAAAGATTAGCGCTTAGAAGCTGCAAAATCTATTAACACTAAGTGAAAAGATTAGCGCTTAGTGGCTGCAAAATCTATTATCATTGCCAACTTGTCTAAGTTTGGACACTTACTGTTTCCACACTTGAGTGTGAGACATGAGGAGGGGCTTCTTTGTATGATTCCTTAGCTAGGCTAACGTTTTTGAATAACGTTTACCACTAAGCGCAAACGTTGCAGCATAGTAATGAAAAGGTCAAGGCCGACAAGGTTGTTATGACTCTAAGAATTTGACGCATGGCTCGTGAGAGCATTGTGTTGAATTAGACTCTTTAGCCTAATTCGCGCTTAAGTTACTTCAGGAGCTATCATAATTGATAGCTTATTCTCTCCTTCTTGTGGATAGTAGAATTAATTGCAAGTAACTATGAAGCGAGAAATAGATATGGCAAGAGGAGTATCGTCATCTTTCAACTAGATGCATTAAAGTGTATGGAGAATAAAATTGACTTGAAGGTGCAGGGGATTAGCACTTACTAGTTAAATTTGCGACTTAGGCGCACTTGATATCTCCATGACATCCTTTATGATCTAGTGAATATGAATTAGTCCTGAGTCATTACCTAGTTGGGCCTAAACCTTTTAAACTTATCTTCGAGAACTCACACATTAAGATGATTGGAATTAGTTTATGACATTAGTCATGAACCGGTGGCTTATTATACTTAATCACATTAATGAGATGATGACACGATGGTTTGAGTAGGCCTTCTCGGGCCCACTCGCTTGTGACATCCTGCTCTCATATAAATGTGTAACTTTGTTCGCAATGGGTGCGCACAAGTAAGTAGGAAAGCCGTAGAAGGTCATTTGTATTGGCGCATTTAGTCCACTATGATATTTGTGACTAGATATGTGTAAGGGTATGATAGCTAAGCCTCAATCTCAACACATTTATAGATTACGATACGCATTTGAATCAAGACTATTTGGTCTCTCATAAGTCAAAAGTTGTGAGATGATTTTTGACATTGCACATATGAGGTTGAGATCAATCAGAAAATAGCTTTCGAGCTTTTAGTTTTGACCAAGGTGGCGAGTATCTATTTGAGTTATTTTAGAAAACTCTGTGAAGAGAAATGGATGCTTAGAAAATTGATTATTCCTAATACTCAATAACACAATGGTGTAGTAGAGATAAGGAATTACGTATTGCTAATGTTAGGTGGATAATGGCGCAAAATGTTTCCCAATTGGGAATTGCACTAGTTTGTTGCCTATATCCCTAACTAAGTGCCCTCCATATCAGATTTTACACTCCATTTTGAGTAATGGGTTAGCAGAGAGCCATCTATGGGCGATCTGTAACCGTTAAGCAGCTTATCTTTATTCTACTTCTCATAAGATTGTGAAGTTAAGACCTAGGGTTTTATAGCGCATTATTGTATGCTGTCTTGTAAACACAAAGGGTCGTGTGGCGCATTATTGTATGAGGTCATGCAAACCCTCCAGGTCATGTGCATATAGGTAAGCAGCTTTGTGGTAGTGTAACTAAGTCACATAAAGTTTTCTTAGTAAAGGTGACGTGAATAGAGTTTTGGAACTCTATAAGATAGAGAATTCTGAGCATAGCGCTTTATGTAGCCTAGTTGAGAATGGAAAGAAATTTCCAATATCCTAGGGACAGTGGGAGCGATGTGCCTACTAATGGATTACTCCATTAGAGAAGAATTCTCTACATTCTTAGTTGCGTGGTAGCAAATGTGAAAATTTTCCACGTCATCACTGGGTGATTGAGAAGGGAACATTCATGATTGCTCCGCAAGATGATAAAGAGCCTAGGATAATGCCAAAGGCTCTAGTCCCCTGTATTTAGAAAGTGGATTAATGTTGCGCGGTTTAAGACAAAGTCTTTGAGGATTAACCATTTCTATAATTTGGTTGACTTTCCATTATGACGCGAAACTGTTCTAAAGTTATGCGTAATTTGGATAGTCATTGTTGAGGCATAAGGCTTGCTAGATACCGAAAAGTCGCACCATTGAGGAAAGTGTAGACCATGAGAAGACTTCCTCCTGGGGAGTGAGGTTATTTTGACTTCCTCCTGGGGAGTGAGGTTATTTTGACTTAGGCTATGATTGACATAAGTTCGGAACGTTGATTTGTGGACATTGTGACCCAATTTCTCGTTGGAGAATTGGATAAGTAGATCTGTAGATTTACTTTCTGCTTTTATGGTGAAAAGTTAGGAGCGCAAAAAGGTTGCTAGTTCCAATAAATCTTTTACAGCCTAAAACAGTTATCCAAATAGTGGTTCTTAGATTTCGTCAAGCCATGATAGGCCAACGATGATCGATGAAGACCACTGAGGCATGATCAATGGTCCAAAAAGAAGTTTTTCCTTACTTAGTCATTATGAGCCAGGAATTTATAAGGATGTCGCCACCTAGGGTGGGCAGTCCTCTATTTTAGATATGATGGACATGGGTGATGTAATTTATATGCTCGGATGTACGATCCTTAGGGATTGTTTTGGGAAAATTCTCGGTTTGTCTTCGACGACTTACATAAGGAATATCCTAGAATAATTCTAGATGCAAAATTGCAAACCCATTGACTTACCTATCGGTAAAAGCCAGAGCCTTAGCTATTGAGTGTATCCTCGGATTGTCTTTGGGAGAAACAGATGATCTATATTCCTTGATCTTTTCTTTGTTGTGGGAGCCTAAAGTACGCTATGTGGGCGTATTCGGCATGATAAGTGTTATCTTTGGTAAATGGTCAACTGAATTGTTTAGACATTGACCTTGCTCATTAGATTGTGGATAAAATGCTTTACTAGTAGTATATTAATTTGCTCCTTGTAAGATTCAATGCGCTAGTTGGGCGCATCTGCGCTAGTTGGGCGCATTAAGAATGAATGCAAATTGGTCACCAAAATATCTTTAGAGAGGTTATTGCGCAAGAGGTAGTGATCTTGAATCACTTCATGTGAGGCGCACATGGTGGATTCCGTTGTATAAACTTATCGCAAGAGGTGCTGATAAGGCTTATGTTTGGAATCTAGAATTGTGATCTTGAATCACTTCATGTGAGGTGTACATGGTGGATTCCGTTGTATATACTTATCGCAAGAGGTGCTGATAAGGCTTATGTTTGGAATCCAGAATTGCGCAAGCCATTGTCATTTTTTTTTAATGGATCACTTATTTTGAGATGATGGGATGTTGACACTATTATGGTTTGTGTCATAATGATTAGCAGATGATGATGTCAATAGGCAAGATTGGCTCACTCACACGAGCAATCGCCCTTGGCGCTTGGGAGCGAGCAAGGATGAGACTAGTGGTTTATTTTTATTTGGAGCCAAGAGAGGCTTAAATAATCCACTATGTATGTCGCCTTGGTTACAACCAAGATGAGGTCGTGTTAAGGACCAAACATGGATGTTAGTACCCACTTTCCATGTTGTGCCTGTTATGATTAGCCAGATGCGAGATCTCATTTGGCGCCTAGAAGGCGAGCAGATAGAGAATTCGGGTTAGGCGCTAGAAAGCGACTAGACTAATATCTGTACGGTGTATCGAGTGTGACGTCACTCTTTTGGAAGAGTTACTCCACCGTAACATGTATTCATACTATATGTGCTTGGCGACTGAGTAATGAGGTGAGAGAATGGATCCCTGTTTCCTCACCGTGTGAGTCTTACGTGTCATTATTGATATGACTTTCATTTTTGTACCCTTTTGTGACTTTTGACTATGTCATAAGGTAAGGGGTTGATGTTCGGCTACTTTGGTATGTTGCCTGCGGTCATGTATGATTCGGCCTTAAGGGACATCACTGGGAAAGCGGTCAATCCTAAACTAAATGGCATGAGGGCAAAGGGAAGATCATCTAGTATTACACCACTGTTGTATATTCACTGCCGGCAACTCACATCGCTCTGTATGAGAAGCGGATTGAGTGTGAATATATTGCAAGAATTGAGAGGGTCAAACATGCTCTTTTTTTTGAGGGATTAGAGATGTTTTTTGGACCGGTGTAATTAGATGGGTCTGGGGTATATGAGACACTATTTCTGTTCTTTTTTGGGTTGATGTCTCTATACTGACTCATATTGAGTTTCTAGTATAGAGCTCCCACATGCAGGTGTTCTCAGCGGTCGCACGGTGCATTGGCTAGTATGAGATTGTTCTTTTTGGGGAGATTGAGATAGAGATGTGGCAGTGTCATGCCAACTCATGTGCGAGTGGGAGATGTTAGAAATGGGCGCCCATGTGGCATGACCATTTAACATTTTGAACCTGATCCAAATGGGTTTTGAATTTGAATTCAAACCTATTTGGATAACTACTCTGGATATATATCTATCATATCCTAGTATGGATAGATGATATAGATATATGATATTATCTCTAGTAACTTATATGGATAAAGGAGATAATTAGATTATATATCTTATATATGGGATATGGGTGATTAAGAGATATACAACGTATCATCTCTGTTTTTCCTATATACAGTTTCTCCTATACTGACTCTCTCCCATAAACAACAATCAATAAGCTATTTGCACTGTGATTTGTGTGGGTGATATTCACCATTGTAATATCACCCCACTGCTGGGTTGATTGACCAGATTCAGGAAGCACGTGATTTACCCACGAGATCCTTCAGAGTTCAGATTATATCACAAGGTATGACCATTTAATTTTTTTCCGCTGCATCATACTTTGTTTACAAAGCCAATATATCAAACACATGTTGCCTCTTCCAATCCTAGTAAGGCATATAGCAAGTGGGGTTAAAAGGTACAATTTAATATTACATTCTTTTTATCGGTCGAGCCTCAAAATACACTTAAAAAAATTAAGGAGAATTACAAGTTAGTCAATATTTTTACAAAATTAATTAATTAATTAATTAATTAATAGTAAATTTTATAAATATAAATAATTAAATTTATAACTTTTCTGTAAATATTTTGTAAGAATTTCACTGAAGTATAATTTTTTCAAAAAAATTAGAGGCAATCACACTGACATGATGGTCAAAAAAAATATTTACAAAAAAATAATAAATATTATAAATATTAATAATTAAACTCATAAACTTTTTTACTAATGTGTAATAATTTTTCAAAATATCCATTGACTGATAATTTCTCAAAAAAATTATTGATCACTCCTTTTTTTATTTATGATATTCTATTTTTAAATTGAAATTTGGTTGTTTTTGTTTGAGCATTCCAATTAACTCCAACACTCTACCCATCCACCCCAAGTAGGGGTTGGGGTTGGCAAGAGGTGGTGAGTAGTGGCGGAGATAAAGGGAAGAGGGAAGGGAGTGGCAAGGTTAGGGATGGTAATTTAAACCTGACCCGACGAAGACCGGATTTCTCAACCCCAATTAGAATGGTTTTTCTCTGAAAATACCCCTGACGGGCCGGGGATGGGATTCAAAAATGAATCCCCAACAATTTTTGGCCTGGGAACGGTGATACGTTCCCTAGCCCCAGCCTCAACCCTGACCTCGTTTCCTTGAACTAAAATTACTATTATACCCCTCTATCCATTCATATAAATATACCCCCCTATTATATACCTCTCTCTCTCTCTCTCTCTTCCCTCTACTCTCTTGCAGACTCACAGATCGACGACCTCGATCCCTTGTCGCCGCTCCTTACTTCGTTGCTGCCGCCGTATGACCACCACTTCTGCCACCACCGTCTATATCGGTGTCATCGATCTTGGATTTCAAATCCAATTCGTTCAATCTGTCAGATCCAAACCCTTCCACGCCGCTGCAAACCCTAGCCCTACTCTCTCACAACTTCTTCGCCATATCCTCCTCCTCCGCCATCCCTCCGCCAGCCTCAGCTCCCGCTTCTCTGTCTCATATCTGGAGCTTCTCTCTCTCTTCTCTATCTTTCCATCTCTCTCTATTCCTCTCTCTTTCTCTATGTGTTATATATATATATATATATATATATTACAGATTTGAGCTCAGATCTGTGAGATATATGTTAGATATGTTGTTGATGAAGTTTAGATCTGTTGTTGATGAAGTGATGATCTGCAGTTTTTTTAAAAAAAAAAGGTCAGGAATTTTTCGGGGTTGAGGAAACCTGATCCCTATTAGGGAGAGGAAGAGAGGGGGGGGGTGATGGATTTCCCGTCGAGGATCAGGGGCGGGGACGAAAAATTTTGTACCTTCGAGGATCGGAGACGGAAAGTGTAACTCTTGGCCTTGCCCTGGCCCATTGCCATTCCTAGTTAAGGGGCTTGCGAGTGGCAATGGGACTGCCCTAGGTAGAATGATGGTTGCTAGAAGGTGGTGGTTGCTAAGGGTAAAAATTTAGAATTTTATTCTGGTTGGTAATTTGACTTAAGGATATAATGGTTTTTAAAAAAATACAATATGGCGTATCCAATACTATATTTGAAATGCATTTTAGAGGGTCATTTATGATGGACGAATTAATAATGTGTAAGAAAGTAAAGTACTTGGCAGTTCAGTCCTGTTCAAATTTTTATATAGAAATAAAAAATAAAAAAATATAAATTGACCTCATATATGCTTGCTTGGTTTGGCTTGTTTGAATTGGAAAACCACACCAATTATCAATCATGTGATCTTTTCTTTTTGGTAAATAGAAAAATGATTCATCTATACAATTTTTCTCTCTCAAATATCTTCAAATGATGTGGTAAATGAAATTTGAAAAGTTGATCAACATCTAAATATTTTCTCAAAATGTCCGTTACATGCATTTTGTTTTACCACCTCACCAAGGGAAAGAAACCGTATAGATGTAGCGCTGCTTGTTGGGGAGACTCGCAATAAATGTACATCTATCATATTCAGTGGGATTCCTTAACACTCTACAAAAATAACCACATATTTAAAAAATAATAATAAAAAAATTGATTTCTTATGTAAAGTTTTGTCAATGAACTTTTTCTTTTACTTTTTTTTTTTAATGAGGAAATTTTTTTAAGGTCAAATCGCAAAAGACTCTCACTCACTGAGAAAATTTTGAGTACAATAATACTTGGTAGCCCGAAACTAACTGGCTCGAAATTGGCCCGAAACCCAAAGCGACGTCGTTTTGGATTTTTTTTTCCCCATTTTCTTGCTTTTGAATACAGAGGCGAGAGAGAGCGAGAGAGGAGAGAAGAGAAGAAGAGAGAAGAAGGGGAAAAGAGGAAGACGGTGATGGCTTCGACGGTGATGGCAGTGATCGCCGGTGTGTATCGCCAATCGCCACTCTACTTTTTTTTTCCCTAGTAGATGTGGATCTGGATCTGGATCTGAAAATGAAGAAATAAATTTGTACATCTATCATATTCAGTGGGATTCCTTAACACTCTACAAAAATAACCACATATTTAAAAAATAATAATAAAAAAAAATTGATTTCTTATGTAAAGTTTTGTCAATGAACTTTTTCTTTTACTTTTTTTTTTTTTTTATGAGGAAATTTTTTTAAGGTCAAATCGCAAAAGACTCTCTCACTCACTGAGAAAATTTTGAGTACAATAATACTTGGTAGCCCGAAATTAACTGGCTCAAAATTGGCCCAAAACCCAAAATGACATCGTTTTGGTTTTTTTTTTTTCCCCTTTTCTTGCTTTTGAATACAGAGGCGAGAGAGAGCGAGAGAGGAGAGAAGAGAAGAAGAGAGAAGAAGGGGAAAAGAGGAAGACGGTGATGGCTTCGGCGGTGATGGCAATGATCGCCGGTGTGTATCGCCAATCGCCACTCTACTTTTTGTTTCCCTAGTGGATCTGGATCTAGATGTGGATCTGAAAATGAAGAAATAAATTTGTTGGCTGATGATGATGTGTTGATGAAGATGTTTTTTTTTTTTTTTTTTTTTTTTTTTTTTCTAGTGGATCTAGATTTGAAGATGAAGAGAAAAAAAAAAAATTTGTTGGCTAATTTCAGTGATGATGATGATGATGATGATGTTGTTGTTGATGATGATGATGTGTTCAGCTGCTCTCTCTTCTTTTTTCTTCTTCTTCTTCTTTTTCTTCTTCTTCTGCTTCTGCTTCTTCTTCTTCTTCAAAACAGTGAGAAAGAAAGAAGAGAGAAAAAAAACAAATAATTCCAAAAAGCCGTCGTTTTGGATTCGGGACAAATTCGAGCTTGGAAATTTCAGGTTACGTATCAAAATTGAGGACAATTTTTATTTTATTTTAAATTTAGTGGAGCTGTTAACGTTAACCACAATACCATGAGAAGTTAAAATAAAATTCAACGGCCTATATTTAAGTAAAACAAAATAATGTTGGTTTAAAGACTGGTTTTAATATTATGAGCAAGGGTAAAGATCTCAAAAATTCTATCAAAAATTTTATTAAAATTTTTGGAGTTTTAACTTTTTTGTAATATTATTTTATTTAATCTTTAACTTAAATAGTTAGATTATGTATTTTGTTGACATATTTTATTGCGATAAAAAATTAAAAAAAAAAGAACATAATGAATTGGTTACATAAAAATTTTCACATAAAAGACTAGACTCCTTAATTACCGACCTGCGTTTATGTCGATGAAATCTATTAAGCAAAGTTGTTGGGTTGGATGAAATCTATTAAGCAAAGTTGTTGGGTTGGATGATACCCATTAATCAATGGCAGATGAAGGTTCCGTTTGGTAACTTTGTTAAAAAGTTACTAAAATAGAGTATGTTTCTAAGCGAGGGCTAAACCTCATATATTGACAGTTATTTGTTAATTAAGGGGTTGTTTGGAATGATTTAAATAAGTGTATTTTTTGACTTTTTAAAAAAAGATATGTATAAAAATAAAGAGGTGATATAACAAAAAAAAAAAAAAGATAAAAAACGCACTTATATAGTGACGTTTAGTTGTATCATTTAAAATCGAATATAACCTCATAAAAATTGGAGAAATTTCACATTAGTGATTGTTTAAAAAATTATTTTTAAATTAGTAATAAATTTTATAAATATTGAAAAGTAAAATTATAAACATTTTCATCACTTTGTAATTAATTTTCAAAAGTTCGCAGACAAGTAATTTTTCATAAAAAATTAAACCTATAACATGTAGATTTACTATTCATCCCAATATATCCAGGCTTGTTTTTGTCAAATGAAATCCATTTACTATTCATCCCAATATATCCAGGCTAGTTTTTGTCAAATGAAATCCATTTACAATTCATCCCAATATATCCAGGCTAGCTTTTGTCAAATGAAATCCATTAATCAGTGGGCACTTGATAGTACTAACAGTGGCTGCAAACGTAATAAATTTGTATTTTTTCGTTTAAATTTCTGAGCAAGTGGAAGAATGAGAAAAGTAAAGTAATTTTAGACAATTTAATGAGTGAAAAAAATTATTCAACAGTTATTGAATATAGAACGCGTTTAAAAAATAAAGCATATCATATCATATATATATATATATATATTATTAATAGTAGTATTTTCCTTTTATTTATGTGGTAAAATCTAAAGGTTTACTTTTTTTATAAAAAAAAATCTATATCAGCATATCTTTTTCATTTAAATTCTATACAAACTTAATTTCAATTATAATAACTAATTTTATATAGATTTTATTTGATAAATACTTATTTTTTCATATATATAATAATAATTTAATTATTATGATATTTGAAAAAAAATTATCTCAATATGCCACATGGAGAAAAGAAGAAAAAAATGAGTTGTTTAACTTATATAAAATGAACTTGATACTCCTATAATGTTATGCATATTTCCGTTTAACATAGTTTAAATTTTAAAATTAAAATAACATTTAAAAGTTTTGATTAATTAATTTTTGTATAAGTTGATTGGTCTTTTGACCTAACCGATAGAGGTGAGCATGGTCCAGATTGGACTGGATTGGAGTAAAACTAAGACCAATCTGTTATCTGTGGTTCTTGAAAAATTGGAACTAATCGAATCTGTTTAAATCATGGAACCAATTTGAATCAATACATTTAAACACGAATTGGATAAGTTTAGGACCACAGATTCACATAATTAAATAACAAAAAATATATATATATATATATATATATATATATAACACTCTAATTTCATAAAAATATAAACATAGCACTATATTAGTTCCATAATAGCAACATGCCTTTGTATAATAGCGACATACTGTTCTAGAATTTAAACAACCATAAGAAAACTAGTTCCACCATAAATATTTAAACCATTACAAATTAAAACTAAAAACTAATAAACAAAAGTAATAAAAAAAGATACTATGCGAGTTTAGGTTTGGGTTTAAGTTTTATATGGAATAAGAAAAGATACTATGCGAGAGAATGTATAATAAAAATATAGACTGTTTGTTCCAATCTGGAACCGTGAGGTTTAATCCGAAACCAATACGTGGACTATAGATTTTTAATTTTTTAATCTGGAACCGAACCATGGATTCAAAAAATCAATCCAAACCTACCGGATTGGATTGAAGTGGATCAGATTACGAATTTCGCGGATTCATTGCTCAACCCTACTAGCCGATTAGGTTGAACCGTTTTCAGTTTAACTGATTCGCTAATTTAACCGCGATCTTAACAATTTTATCAAAATATATTAGTTAGATTTGTTTGATTCAAAATAAATTAATCTTACCAATTTATCAAAATATATTGATTAGATTTATTTGATTCGAAATAAACTAAAAATTGACCTAATTAAAGATTAAATGACTGATATTGTTTAGTTCAAAATAAAGTTCTTGACCAAACAATTGTTAATTTTTATTTTACGCAATCCCACATCGGGAAAAGAAAAAAAAAGTGAGTTGTTTCACTTGTATAAAGTAAATCTATGATCTCATTAAATATTATAGTGTTGTGTATGTTACAGTTGAAGACAGTTTAAATTTTAAAAATAAAATAAAATTTAAAATTTTTAATTAATTAATTTTTGTGTAAGTTAGTTGATCTTTTGATCGATTTTAACGATTTTATCAAAATATATATATATTGTTTTTTTTTTTCTTTCTAAAAGGTATGTTTAAGTTTTAGGGATATTTACTAACAAATCTCATCTCACAAATAAGTACTATAATTAGTCCCAAGTTTTTTTTATTGATATGTTAAGTTCTATTATTGAAGAGTTTCTTTTTGTGTGGTCTTATTTTTTATTTTGGCAGTGTTTTAATGGACAATTATACTATTTTATTAATGTGACATATATGATTTGATACTCCAATGTGACAGGTATTAATGTGACATTCCAATGATGTGACACTCCAAAAAAACTAAAAATTTCTCAGTGTACTTTTCTCAAATGTGACAATGTGGCGGGTATGATGTGACACTTCAAAACTTTTACTCCAAAAAAAATAAAAAAAATTTTAGTGTTCTTTTCTCAAATGTGACAACGTGACCGATATAATGTGACACTTCAAAACTGTTACTCAAAAAAAAAAAAAAATTTCCTTAGTGTACTATTCTCAAATGTGACAACATGAACGGTATGATGTGACACTCCAAAAAAACTAAAAACTCTTTAGTGTACTTTTCTCAAATGTGACAACGTAGCAGATATGATGTGACACTCCAAAACTTTTACTCAAAAAAAAAGTAAAAACTCTTTAGTGTACTTTTTCAAACGTAATAACGTAGCGGGTATGATGTGATACTCTAAAAAAAAAAAACTCTTTAATGTATTTTTTTTCAAATGTATCGCTCTAAAATGACAGTATGATGTGACACTAAAAAATTAGTGTATTTTTTTCAAACGTGACAACGTGACGGCTATAATGTGGCACTCTTAAAAAAAATAAAAATCCTTAGGCCTCGTTTGGCAAGTGACTGTTTTAGCCTAAAAGCCAAAAAGTTACTAAAAAAATTAAAAAGCCAACAACTTATATAAAAAAGTCAAAGATTCTATTTTCTCTTTACTTTTTGCATATCTTTTCGTAAAAAGCCAAAAAGTCATCCCAAACATACTAGTTTTTTTTACCTCATATTTTAGCCAAAAAGTCAAAAAGTTACTAAAATAGCCTGTTCCCAAACGAGGCCTTAGTATACTTTTTCCAAACGTGACAATGTGACGGATATAATGTGACACTCTAAAAAAATTAAAAACTTTTTACTGTAATTTTCTCAAATGTAACACTCCAATGTGGCGGGTATGATGTGACACAAAAAAAATTTAGTGTATTTTTTTTTCAAATGTGACACTCCAATGTGGCGGGCAAATGAGCCATCATACATTCAAATGGACTAAATGAATCACAAGAAAAAATATGGGACTATATAAATTACAAGTCCAAAATATGAGACTTATTAATCAATTTCCATAAGTTTTATGACAAGCTTTAACATAGAAAAAACTAAAACTAAAAAAATTACAAAACAAAAATTATTTTTATTTTATCATAAATATAATTTTTTTAATTTATTCTGTTTTTTTCATTATTGCCAATTAAATTATGACATCTATTTTTTATTATGAATTTAACATATACAATTAATGACATAATAAGTGTAATATATATTATAATAAAATAGTTAAGATTTAATATATTCTAAATTATTTATATAAGGCCTAAAATGAAAGGATGATTCTGACGGGAATTTCTGATCCAAACTTGAGGTAATGGGAACCATTCTATGTGCTGATCTTGAGAACCTAGATGATGAAAACTAATCTGAGCACCATTGATGCAATGTGTGTATGTCTGTTTAGTGCCATCTGCTATGCTAACTAAAGCTGGGGTTGCTAAGGCTGTGCTCCATCCTGGTGGAACTACGTGTTGTTCTATATATGATTTACTGGCTCCCGTATCTATCATGGCATCTATACTGAGGGTTTTTTCTACAAATTTGATTACACAAGATATCTCAATTAAATTTGACTTGGGTATAACGGGATAATTAAATGGTAAGTATGTATTATCTGGTTGTACTTGAGAGTATTGACTAAAGGGTTGAGAATCAACTAAATTGACTAATTCTAAAGAGTTCATATGATCTTCAACTAGTTTATCTTTTAAGGGGTATTTACTGTGAAATTGCTCTAGCTACTGTTTAAGCTGTCTATTTTCTAATTCTAAACATTCTATGTCAAAACTAGTCTTAGCTTCTATTTCTCGTATTTGAAGTTTAAGTTCTCTCACTTGTACTTCTAATTCTCTATTAGCTAGTTGTAATTCTCTGCTTTCTATACTGTTATCTTCTCTGGTATTTTCTAATCTTATCTTATGTGTCATATTTAATTTTTCGAGACAAATTATACAATAGGTTATGCTGCATAATAAACACTGAGCTCTCTTATCTTTAGCTGGAAACCAATTACAATAGCTGCATCTAGTGGTATCAAATCCTAATCCTATTTGAAAATTATGCTGGCATTCAGTATCTGCATTACATTCCATCATAAAGAAAGTATCTTGAGAGGGAGTTATTCCTATTTCTTGGTTGAGTTGTCCTAAAAGATTATCTATGTCTGTATCACTTTCCGAATCACTATCTAAGCTATTTGCTTCAATTTGATACTCATAATCACTAATTATGCTATATACCTCTGAGTCATCACTATTTATGCTGACTATATCTTCTTCTAAATCTTCTATAATATGTAGTCTTTCTATCTGTTTATTGGTATTAGGTCTCTGTCTTTTTGGGCAGGTTTTTGCAAAATGATTGGGTTCTCCACATATAAAACAATTACATTTTTTATTATTGGGTTTTCTAACATATCTTCGTTTTCTTTTATCTTTTTCATCCTTGGGCAATCTCTTATAATTTGTTCTATTAAAGGTTCTACTTTTCCTAATGAATTTCTGTTTTTTCCATGGTTTTCGATATTTTTTCTTCCAATATTTATCTTTTCTATAGTTTCCATATTTTTTGTATTTTTTCCTATTATATTTATCTTCATATTGCTGAGGAGTATATATTACACTGCTACAGAAACCATAACTTTGTTTTTTCAAGTCTTTCTGTATTTTAACCTCTATACATTTTTCTCTAAGTCTGTGGAAGGTAAAAACTATTCTAGGTCCTATTCCTAAGGTTTCTCTTATTTTTACTTCTCCTGAGGCTATTTGGGCTGGTAATTTTGCATAATAAATTGACCATTTATTTTCTATTTCTCTTTCTAGTTCTCCGGGTAATTTTCTAAAATATTTATTTTCTATTTCTTCCTCAAAACTTTTTCCAGTTCTAGCTGCTATGGCTAAATATTCTTTACTAAAGGGTACTATATATTTCCAACTTCCTAATGTCATTTGGTCTAATTCGGTTAATGCTATACTTTGAGTGTAGGTATTTCGTCTAGAAGGGTCATATCCTATAAGTATTTCTTTTATAAAACTAGTGAAATTCCATGGGTTATCTCCTAGTTCTTTAAGTTGTCTAATTATCTCCTCATATTTTCCTTTAAATGTTAAATATATATTAAAAGCCGAATCTCCTAAAAGTGTCTCCATATATTCCCACATATCTATTGATTCGAAGGGATTACTCATCCATGCCTTTACTGCATCTTTTTCCCATCTTTCTATTACTTCCTGCCATATCTGAGGGTCGAATCTAGCTAAGTCTAAAAGGGTTCCTTGATTATTAGCTGGCTGTAATTGTATACTCATATCTGGTTGTCTACGTTTTCCATGAAATCTGTAACTTTTATTTGGGTCTGCTTTGCTATGTCCTGAACTGGCTAATGGCCTTCTTCCTCCTACTGCATAATGCATTGGTTCTACGGGATCCTCTACAGTTGGTTGGGTGTTACTAGTTCCTGTGTTTTCTGTATTCATATAAAAAGTGTCTTCTACCTTGGATTGTTCTGGTATTCTAAATATTTTACTGGGATGTATTTTATCTTCTATGATATCATCTACATATTCTGTATGGAATTCTTGATCTAAAAATGATACTGCTTCATCATGGATATCTCCTCTGGCTAAGTATTCAAAATATCTAGCATCTAATATCTTATTCATGTCTTCTAGGGTGAATTTTTCTAAATTTATCTCATCAATATTATATATCTTATTTTGTGATACTGTTTTTTCTTCTGTCATTACATAAAGCTGATTTATTTCACTACGATTATCTTGATTTTCTTCTCTGTCTATACTACTAAATTCATCATCTTCGGATTTTTCTGGTGCTACATAAGTATACTGAGTAAATCTTACTGCATAATTTCCATCTGCTGCCTGATATAATAAATTATCTTGAGGGGCTAATCTTTTTTGTCCTAAAAAATCTCCTAATTTCCAATCTAGGGTTGCATTATCTTCTGAATTAAATTTTTTAGCTGGTAATGCTCTTATTCCTTTTGCGCCTAATAACTTAACTATCTGGTCATTTGTAAGTCTATAGTGAGTATTACTTTCTGAGACTGCTAAACCGAAAAATCCTGTGCAGACTAATAAATTCTTTTCTCCTTTTTTCATTTTGTATCCTCTACTTTTTATTCCTATTTTTATCTTTTTATGAAAGGTCGAGGTTGGTAATAAGAAATTTGGTGTAAAATAAACTATTCCTCCTTTTGAATTCATATCTAATTCATAGCTGCCTAAAAGACTTTGTCTTACATCATTAAATCTATCATCATAAAGGCATACGAAAACTTTTGTTCCTAAATCTTCTCTGGTTAATGCCTTAACGCCTACCACTACTAGTCCTTGTTGGAAATGGTTATAAAATTCTAGTTAAAACCAGAATTTTTTCCTAAATTTGGTCTAATTTTTAGGTGGGCCCCGTGCATCGATTTACACGGGTCAAAGTGGTAACGCGTTCTATGCCGCGTTGTGATTCACGTGGTATATTTGGTTGCTCAAAACCATTACCGAGTGAATGGAAAATTGAAGCCAAAGTATGCTCCATGGAAATGGAGTTTTGGTGGAAATACCTTAAAGGTTTGAATAAGGCTTGTCCCACATTGATTTGGAGGGAGGTTTTGAAAGGGTTTATAAGGCATGGGTTTGGTACATGGGGTGTGCCCCAAGGGGTACCCAAGTGTTTTAGACCCGCGCGCCGCCGCCGCCGCCGTCCGTCCGGTCGGGCTGGGCTGGGCTTGGGCGCGGGTGCGTGGTGTGAGGTTGGGTTGGGCTTGTTCGGCCCAATACTAATCTTTTTGGGCCAAAAACATTTGAAAGAATTCAAATTAAATTGGTTTGGATTTAATGTTCATCCAAACAAGGCCCTTCCCGTTTTCAAACAGAATTAAACTGGTTTGGATTTGTTGTTCATCCAAACAGGGCCCTTCCCGTTTTTGAACCCAACATATTTAAATCTGTTTGAATTTCAAACCAAACAGTGCCTAACCTGTTTGTATCTGTTTAATTCAAATTGAACAAGTACAGTACCTGTTTAATTCAAAACCAAGAGTCACCAATCCATCTATAAATAGGACAGCCCTCATTTGGATTTTGTAACTCTAATTTTCGTCCTTCATAATTCTGAAAACATTCTCTTCATATTGCTGCATTTTATTTCTGAAAGAGAGAGTATAAACACTTAGTGTGTTCGTTAGGCAAACAATTTGTAGTGCTGCTATTGTTTGTAGTAGATCATTTTATCCTGGGAGATAGACGTCCACATTCTGAAAGCACTGTGGAGAGGACGAATCTGTCTTAAGGACACAGTGTCAAACACTGGACTTGATCAAGTAATTATTTAAAGAAATTAATCAAGTAAGTTGTTTAACTTATTATTTTGTTTTATTTATTTAAATCAGATTTTAATTTTGTTTTTGTAACAAAATAAAATCTGTTTTTTATATTCCTTTTTATATTTGTTTATTTAAATCAGATTTTAATTTTGTTTTGATAACAAAATAAAATCTGTTTTTATTGATTTATTTATTTTTATTTAAAGTTTGATTTTTGTAATCAAATAAATTCTCTCCTTTTCTTTATTTCTTTAAATTCTGGTTGTTGTTTAGTACTCAACAGAATTTATTTAATTTAAATACAGTGAAGATTGTCCAACAATCTTAAGACAGATTATTTTTGGTATCTTCATTGTATTTAATTTTCTGTGTTTCCAAAATAATATTCTGGTTGGAAAAACAATAGTGGTTTATGCTATTTGACAGATAGTAGTAATATACTGTCTATTTTCTTTGACAACTAGTAGTAATATACTGGTGTCATTAACAATTACAGAATATTATTTGGTGTTACAGAAAATTATTTTGGTATTTTATTTTTCTAGTTTTAGTAACAAGGAAAATAAAATTATTTTGTGTTATAATTTATTTTCTGGTTTGAGTAACTAGAAAATTAATTTGTGGTTTGGTTTTCTGATTTTTGTAATCAGATATTATTTCGGTATTTTATTTTACTAGTTTTAGTAACAAGGAAAATAAAATTATTTTGTATTGTAACTTATTTTCTGGTTTTAGTAACTAGAAAATTAATTTTGTTAATCAATCATGTAACTTTGTGACAATCTGTTAAATTTGTAAGTGACTTATGGTTTCGTTTGGTAGACCACTTATTTTTGAACCCTTTCTAAAAATGTGTTAATTCTTTTGACTTTATCATAATTCATCGTGAGTATACATGGAAGAATTTGTTTCTAGAGTAAAATATTAGTTTTACAAACTAATTTTATTTTTATTACAATGTGGATTCATAGTCTTGAATGTTTCTGCACTTGAGTCAGAAAATATATATATATATATATATATATATTCACAAGAACATTTTAATGCATATTTAATTTGTTTATTTATGTACAAAACAAACTTATTAAATGAAGGTACGTTTTGTCATTTTGAAGTTTAAAGTTTAAATGCGTTGGATTTCATTTATGAGTTGAGAATCCTTTTATTTCATGATGCAAGTAATGGGATCATGCATAATTAATTTATTTTGTTAATTCTTTATTTTTAATTGATGCATTTGATATGCATGTATGATATCAACTCAAGTTATTTCTTAACAATAATTTCAAGTGATTTGGAATGATAAAATTGTTATGTTGACTTTGGACATAAGAAGATTAATTTGAATTTTTCTAATCGATTTTGAATGGGTGTTTAAATACCAGAGAAATTTAAACATGAAGATGTATGTAATTATATCGTTCCGTTTAATTGGGAAGTAATTTAAGAAATCTTTTATGTTGATTATTGGTTTATTTTGAATGAGATGTCATTAATAATTATTTTACTTGCGTAGTAGAAATTGTTAAACCATAAACATCTTATTAATATGGGGTGTATCTCTTGCATTAGTTGAGATAATTTAATTTTCTTCTGTCACAAATATTTTTATGACAGTGACATTTATTTATAATGAGTTGCAAGAATGTTTACAATCAATTAGGTTTTTGAATTGTTCATTTCTTAGGCAAAATCTTTATGAGGATATAATTTTGTCAAAACATTAATTCTGATTTGTGTAGTCATAATTATTGTGGATTTTTGATTTGAAATTTATGAATCATGATTTGAAATTTATGAATCAAGCACATCATAGACAACAAATGATGAATGTCATGTTACTAAATTTAGGCTTACCATAGAACTTGTGGGGGAAAGCAATATTGTCTGTTAATTATGTTCTTAATAGAATACCCCACAAGAAAACCGAAAGCATTCATTATGAATTGTGGAAAGGTCGACCACCTTCCTACAAATACTTGAAAGTGTGGGGGGTTTTGGCAAAATGAAGTTCCTGTTCCTAAAAAGACTAAGATTGGACCAAAAACAGTAGATTGTGTGTTTATTGGTTATGCTCAGAATAGTAGTGCATATCGGTTTCTGACTTATAAATTAGAGATACCTGATATAAATGTGAACACTATTATAGAGTTAAGGAATGCTGTGTTTTTTGAACATGTCTTTCCTTATAAGAAAGGACAGGAATTAAGTTCACAGAAAAGAACTTATGATTGTACACAAAGTCAAGAGACTAATGACAATCAAACACAAGAGACTAGTAATGGTCTCAACCAACAGGATTTAACCGATGATGAACCAAGACGAAGTACGAGAGCGAGAATATCAAAATCCTTTGGTCCAGATTTTCTGACATACTTGTTAGAAAATGAACCTCAAAGCTTTAAGGCAGCAATGACAGGTCCTGAAGCACCTTTGTGGAAAGAGGCTGTTAATAATGAAATTGACTCCATTATGCAAAACCATACTTGGGAATTGGTGGATCTTCCACCAGGTTCTAAACCTCTTGGATATAAATGGATATTTAAGAAAAAAATGAAAGCAGATGGTTCAATTGACAAGTATAAAGTAAGACTTGTAGTTAAAGGTTACAGATAAAAAGAAGGTCTGGACTATTTTGACACATATTCCCCTGTAACAGGAATAACATCAATTCACATGCTTATTTCTATAGCAGCGTTGTTTAATTTAGAAATACATCAAATGGATGTTAAGACAGCTTTCTTAAACGGTGATCTAAATGAAGAGATCTATATGGAACAACCCGAAGGGTTTGTAATATCAGGGCAAGAAAAGAAAGTTTGTAGACTTGTAAAATCCTTTTATGGATTAAAACAAGCACCTAAGCAATGGCATGAAAAATTTGATCATGCAATGCTTACTAATGGGTTTAAGATAAACGAATGTGACAAATGCGTCTATGTTAAAAACACTGACCAAGGATATGTCATAGTTTGTCTTTATGTGGATGACATGCTTATCATTGGAAGCAGTCAAAACATGATAAAATCAACTAAGCAAATGCTTAACAAAAGATTTGATATAAAAGATATGGGGGTCAAAGATGTTATATTAGGATTAAAAATTACTAAAACATCTGACGGATATGCATTATCTCAATCTCATTATATTGAGAAAATTCTTGATAAATTTATCAAGGATGATTTGAATTTAGCAAGAACACCTGTAGACATCAGTCTTTATTTATCGAAAAATAAAGGTGATGCAGTGTCTCAGTTAAAATACTCCCAAATCATTGGAAGCCTAATGTACCTAATGAATTGTACTCGTCCTGATATAGCTTATGCTATCAGTAAATTAAGTAGGTACACTAGTAACCCTGGAGAAGACCATTGGAAAGCGATCATTCGGGTTCTTAGATATCTAAGATTTACTCGTGATCATGGTTTGAACTTTACACGATATCCAGCAGTACTTGAAGGTTATTGTGATGCCAATTGGATATCGGATACTAAAGATTCAAAATCCACTAGTGGATATGTCTTTACTCTAGGAGGCGCTGCTGTTTCTTGGAAATCCACGAAACAAACTTGCATCGCACGATCCACAATGGAATCCGAGTTCATTACTTTAGACAAAGCAGGTGAAGAAGCAGAATGGCTTCGTCACTTCTTAGAAGACATTCCAATGTGGCCAAAACTTGTGCCAGCTATTTGCATTCATTGTGATAGTCAATCTGCAATAGGCAGGGCACAGAATCATATGTATAACGGTAAGTCACGACATATTCGTCGTCAGACATAATACCGTAAGGCAATTGTTGTCAAACGGAATAATCTCAATAGATTATATAAAATCTAAAGAGAATATTGCGGATCCGTTAACAAAAGTTTGACAAAAGAGCTAGTGTATAGTTCATCAAAGGGGATGGGATTAAAGCCTATTACATAAGAGTCGTCATAATGGTAACCCTACTTATATGACTGGAGATCCCAAGAACTAAGTTCAAAGGGACAACTAAGTTATGTATGGCTCGCCAGAAATCACCAAGGGATTAAAATTCCTACCCATTCCTATGGTGAGAGCGATATCTGCAACATATGTTGTCTGCAGGGGCATAAGGATAAGCTTCGCTTTTAATGATTACTTATATCTTGATTAAGGCATACAATCAAGACGAGTATAAGGAGATACTCACAATAAGAATCACCTATATGAGTGTTGAACTGGAGCCGGTTCTATGAGAATGCAAGAGGTTACATTCTCTAGAAACACTCATGAAAACCAGGTGCGTTCAAGGCCAAAATGAACACAACAGTGAGAACCACGATGTGTTAGAAGATATTTTGTGTGAAATCTATTGTCTTGGCTTACACAACAAACGGCTGAACAATTCAAGGCATCGCGTCCATTGGTTAGCCACTAAGTCCGATAGGTTATCACTAGGGAAGGTTCAAGGCCGAAAACTACCTATCCTGATGCAAAATATTTTCGACTTATACTCTTTCGTTAAGTCTGCATATTGTTGCATTTCCGTTGTCATCAAATTCCATTCATGTGGGGGATTGTTGGAAATGGTTATAAAATTCTAGTTAAAACCAGAATTTTTTCCTAAGTTTGGTCTAATTTTTAGGTGGGCCCCGTGCATCGATTTACACGGGTCAAAGTGGTAACGCGTTCTATGCCGCGTTGTGATTCACGTGGTATATTTGGTTGCTCAAAACCATTACCGAGTGAATGGGAAATTGAAGCCAAAGTATGCTCCATGGAAATGGAG
This sequence comes from Camellia japonica, assembly GCA_030407325.1. Taxonomy (NCBI): domain Eukaryota; kingdom Viridiplantae; phylum Streptophyta; class Magnoliopsida; order Ericales; family Theaceae; genus Camellia; species Camellia japonica. The sequence continues at coordinate 45,754,722 of JAPPVO010000024.1, read as the reverse complement.
TTTTGGTGGAAATAGCTTAAAGGTTTGAATAAGGCTTGTCCCACATTGATTTGGTGGGAGGTTTTGAAAGGGTTTATAAGGCATGGGTTTGGTACTTGGGGTGTGCCCCAAGGGTACCCAAGTGTTTTAGAGGGAGAGGTTATGGGCAAAATGGGCTAGACCCATTGGACCCAAAAACACCACCCGTGCGCCGCCGTCCGTCCGGTCGGCGGGCTGGGCTGGGCTTGGGCGCGGGTGCGTGGTGTGAGGTTGGGTTGGGCTTGTTCGGCCCAATACTAATCTTTTTGGGCCAAAAACATTTGAAAGAATTCAAATTAAATTGGTTTGGATTTAATGTTCATCCAAACAGGCCCTTCCCGTTTTCAAACAGAATTAAACTGGTTTGGATTGTTGTTCATCCAAACAGGCCCTTCCCGTTTTTGAATCCAACATATTTAAATCTGTTTGAATTTCAAACCAAACAGTGCCTAACCTGTTTGTATCTGTTTAATTCAAATTGAACAGGTACAGTACCTGTTTAATTCAAAACCAAGAGCCACCATCCATCTATAAATAGGACAGCCCTCATTTGGATTTTGTAACTCTAATTTTCGTCCTTCATAATTCTGAAAACATTCTCTTCATATTGCTGCATTTTATTTCTGAAAGAGAGAGTATAAACACTTAGTGTGTTCGTTAGGCAAACAATTTGTAGTGCTGCTATTGTTTGTAGTAGATCATTTTATCCTGGGAGATAGACGTCCACATTCTGAAAGCACCGTGGAGAGACGAATCTGTCTTAAGGACACAGTGTCAAACACTGGACTTGATCAAGTAATTATTTAAAGAAATTAATCAAGTAAGTTGTTTAACTTATTATTTTGTTTTATTTATTTAAATCAGATTTTAATTTTGTTTTTGTAACAAAATAAAATCTGTTTTTATATTCCTTTTTATATTTGTTTATTTAAATCAGATTTTAATTTTGTTTTGATAACAAATAAAATCTGTTTTTATTGATTTATTTATTTTTATTTAAAGTTTGATTTTTGTAATCAAATAAATTCTCTCCTTTTCTTTATTTCTTTAAATTTTGGTTGTTGTTTAGTACTCAACAGAATTTATTTAATTTAAATACAGTGAAGATTGTCCAACAGTCCTAAGTGGGTCATTTTAAGGTGTTCACTTACTGCATATTTATAGCTTTCTTTCTCTATTAAATTTAGCTCTATTTTTTCGTCTTCTTGAGTTACACTAATCATCTGTTCAGCATAATGTTAAATAAATATTGTTTTTTATGAATTTTTCCTAGCTTTACACGTATTTAGCTGGAATTAATTCTAATTTTTCTTTCTTAAATTTTCTATTTGTTGTTCTACATCTATAAACTCTTCTACTTTAATATCTTCATCATCATTACGCTTTTTAATTACTTCCTTTTATTAGCTGTTTAAACATTTTATTTTCTGTAAGTTCTACAAACAGATTTCTTTGGTATTTATTGATTGAGATTTCTTCGCTTATCTGGGATTGAGATTTATTTATTGATTCTTCTATTCCTTTTCCTTTTTGAAGTATTATTCTTTCTAAAGAAGCTAAACGATTTTCTAAACTGTGTAGCTGTTCTGATAGGTATTCAAATTTTTCACACAACCTAATTAAAAATAAAATTTCTATATTATTTTGTCTTACTGATATTTTATCTGACTGATTTATACCCTGATAGCTACTGATTCCTTCTGGGTTATTATGAAAATCTTCTGCTTGTTTTAAGATAGTCTGGTAATCTCTATTAGCCTTTTTATCACTACTCATAAACTAAGATCTTACTAATTGTTCTAAAATTTCTAATTTCTGTTTTAAATTATCTTGAATTTGATTAATTTGTTCTATTTGTCTAGCTATTTGATTGGTGGCTGAAATTAAAGTTTCTATTTCTAATTTCGTAGGAAATTTTTCTAAATTTAAATCTATTCTTTTTTGTAGGATGGAACTACACTGATCTTGAATATAATCTAATTTTTTATCTTGATCTTTAATTATACTACGATTATTACGGAGATGTTCTATGGATGAAATAAAAAGATTACTAATTTTATCTATATCTATGTCCTTTTTAATATTTTCAGCAAAATTAATCTGATAATCTATGATACTATTTAGCTGAGGATTATTTTCACTATGAAGCTGATGTGTAAAATTATTTTCAAAATTACAACGGAAATTATTTTTATTTATGCTAAGTCGATTGTTATGGCTGCTGAGTTCTAAATCTAGATACTCTACTCTTTTCATACACAAAATTAACTCCTATTTTAAAATTATTAAAAGCTACTATAAAATGAAATTTATAACTAAAATCTCCAAAAATAAAAACTACTCTATTACCATAAGCAAAATGCATAAACTAACTTAAACTGTCCTAAAACCGAACACTGCTCTGATACCAATTTTTTATGAGGGGTTGAGTTAGTGGTCTACCACTATTTGGAATTGGGCTGAGAATTATCTAATTAATTCTACAGTTATGCTAAAAGATCTTCAAGCTGTTGTATAGCTAATTTTAAGGCTTCTTGTTTTATAGTTAGCTGTCTATTTATCTGAGAAATTTTTAAACTGTAATTTTCTAGGGATCTGCCAGAAGCTAAGGAGAAAAGAAACTGATTTTTTAACTTGTAATTTTCTAGAGATCTGTTAGAAGCTAATGATAAAAGAAACTGATATCTAAATTTTTGATCTTCTAATTATTGTATTAGTTCAGTACTAATTTTAATTTTATTTCTAAGGTCTTCGTCTAAAGGCATACAAATTTTTGATCTTTTGAAATTCTTATATGGACAATATTTCCTTAATATTTCTACTCGGGTTGCTCTCCTTTTATTCTAAAATTCTTTTTATGGCAAAAACTATTTTTAGGCAATGTTTGTTTTCATTACATGTACTCCCACCTTGAGACTAAGCCTCGTTCAACATAGTATATTTTTATTTTCCATTTTTTACTTTTCCCTTTCTGCCTACAATTCGCCCTCCAACGCCTAACCACGGCTCACACGGGCTCTTCAGCTAAGGTCACTCAGTAACAAAATAGAAAACTGAAGATACTACGAAGGTTCAAAGCATGTAATATTAATGAGCAAACAAGCATTCCATAAACTTAGTTTTCCCAAAAAGAAAATAAATTTTTAGAATAGAAGATCCTTGTTATCCTTTCGAAATATTTAAGGAAAAAGAGAAACTACTCACACTTCATATTAAGAAATATACTTACAAAGATTATTTTTACAGACTCTGAAACTCTGAAAAACTTAATACACTTAGAGGTTTTTGAGAGGGGTTGGAAAATTTACAACGCAGAGTGAAGTGGTGTTTTTCATTCTGCCTAATCCGTTGGCAAGCATGCCAATTTATACAACTCAAAAGAAGGATAAAAACAAAACTCTAAGCTATCCTCTTTCTCTAGACTTTCCCTTGTTTCAAAATTTATAAGCCTAGACCTTAGGCTTTTTGACTTTACTTCTAAACATTTGCAAAAACTTCTTTACATATTGACGGAAAGTTGAATACATATTTTCCTAATAAAGACAAAACCATATATATATAATGCCTGACTCGAATAACTATTATAGATAAATTTTATCAATAAAGGATTAGGATAATGATATCGGGTACTGCTTTTGGGCCCCATCGCATATCATTCAATCCTCCCTTTTTGACAAAATTTTGACACTACAATTTATTACAAGACACGTATAAAGATTTTCACAGCTTTTCTTTAATAAAGTAAGATAGAGATATCTACTTTATTAAAGTAGTGAGTGAAGGAAAATCCTTATCTGACAGGCTTAAATAATTACAGACACAAAATATCTACAAAAATTTTTTGTCTTTTCCGGGCGTATATTTTCTGATATCTGAAGAGAATCTTTATCTTCTAAGGATTTTGTCTTCTTTTGGTGGAGCGCCAATTATTGATGCTGATCCATGGAGTGATGTGTCTTGGCGGGTTCTGGAATGTCTCGCAAAATTGAAAGAGTCATGTAGAACCATATATTTAAAATGTTATAGGAGTCTTGTAGTGGGACCTTTTTTTTTCTTTTTTTTTCTTTTTTTTTTTACTTTACCCGTACATTCTGTCTGCGAGGTCGTCCAGGTCTGCTGCTGAAAGTTGGTCGTAAAAGTCATCCCCATCGGGCATGGGCGGTTCATCGTACCATTCTTGATTCTGTCCTTCAATTTCAGGTGACTTATGAGAAACACCATGCTGATAGTTAGGGTATCGACTTTCTTCGACAAATGTCTCTTTGCTGAATGGATAACCCGGGATGGATAAATTACAATGTATCTTCTGATATCTATCTTCACAAACTAGATGTCCGGAATTCCCATTATATGATAATAGGGAGTTGCTAGTAAATTTTCTCCATTTGTTGAGCTGGTCTTTGAGTGGAAATCTTCTACATGGCCAGGGTCTCCTATTGAGAAGTGCTGGATATCTTGAAGTTCCTCTGAGGTACATCTTATGCTTAGCTGGGTTGCACCATATTCCCTTCCATTCTGGTAGTTTGCTATCTATCAATGCCTCTACATACGGATGAAATTCTTCCATTACACATAGTACTGCATGAGCAAGCTTATGTCCAAAGCTATCTGTCTGATCTGGATCTGTGAAAATTAATCTGGAGACAAAACCGTAGTCTAACAATTTTGGGGCTGTTAGATAACGAATCTCGCCTCTGATTTCTATCTCCAATGGCTCGAATGTAGCTAAATTTATCTGGCAAAGGCAAACACTGAAGTCCAGGTTACACTGACATCTTCCAAAATGCTCGGATCTCTCTGTTGCATTTTTTCTTCGTCTAACAGGGCTGTTCTTCTTCTTCATAGGTATAGGTCCACTGATAAGCTAAGCCGGGGCAGTCAACTCTTGCTATGGAAAGGTCTTGTAGAAATTGCTGAATAATGACTAGCTCGCTATTTCTGCTATCTTCGGCTAAAGTGTAAATATAGGGTTTTAGGTCTTCTATTACTTGGCTTTTCTCACAAAGAGATCGAATGATAGAATGCCTGAAGAAATACATTCTAGCACTCAATTGGTCAAATTCCTCACTGGTGAGTTGTTTGATTTCTGGGCTAGGTAAGGAGGTAGGTGTTCTTTCTGGAGCTAATTTTTTAAGCTGACTGGTTAGGGTTCGAACGGTTGCTCTCAATTGTTTTTCTTCGTCTCGGAGCTGGTCTAGCTCTTCACTGACTCTTTTGCCTTTATCCATAATTTTCTTGAAATTTTTGGAAAGGCCTTCGCAATGTCTGCACATCTGGAGAGGATTCTGAAAATCTGTCTGAGGGTTAGAACTACTACTACTGCCTGAACTATTGCTTCCAATTATCTGGCTAACTGGAACTCCACTAGTAGCAAGGATGGTTGACCTCATCTTGCTCAATGTGTCCAGGTAATCTTTAGCTATCTGGCTAATAAAATAACTGGTTCCTATTTGTCTTCGGGCATAGGTACTGGCTGACTCAAAGTCATAGAATCCTTTAAACTGGGGTAATGTAAAATATTTAACTAAAGGTTCTACTTCTACCCAATCATGGTAAATACCAGGCTTGGTTCCTTTAACTACTACTACATAGAAAGAAAAACTTTTTGATAAAGGTTTATTTTGGATTTTTGAAAAATATATACTGAGAGAGTTTAGGGCTGAAAGGCGTTTAGCTGGGTGGTTCTGACTGGTCCAAAGGTTATCTAAAAGACACTGTTGAACTGGGTCTAACTCGATCCCTGTTAAAGGTCTGAATTTGGTTCTACCTTCATGAATGGGAAGAGAAAATCCCCCAAAGTTCATGGTCTTGCTGTTCTCCATTATCTGCACAAAAATTGAACTGATTATCATCTTTTTCTAAATAAATTTTCCTACTTAACCAATCTGTTAATCTATTGTCACTACCTTTGATATGCTCGAACTCTACTTTATCCTTGCCCTACTATACAATCTAAAAATTTTGCCCATCTCTAGTGCTTAATTTACGTTCATTGAGTTTGTTATGGAATCTAACTATAGCTTCACAATCTGTTCTAATTGTAAAAGGTTTGTGCAAAAATAATCTAAATTTATTTATTGCATAAACTACTCCTAATATTTCAAAATCTAAGCTGGTCATGGTTGTATCTTTTTCTTTAAACTTTCCGGAACTGTATCTACAAATGCGTTCTTTATTTTTACTATCATACTTACTAGGTTTGGCTATATATTGTTCCCCATCCTAATTGACTTGCATCTGTTTCTAACTACTATATATTCTGATTCTAAGGGGAGTTGTAGGTCTGGTAGCTTTTTACAAATATCTTTTATTTTTCTAACTAGAGCTATATCTTGTTGATTAAAATATTTTTGTCCTGTGGGTGTGGTTTTACTGTAAAGTGGTCCTATTATTTTACTAAGGTTAGGAATATACATTCGTGCATAATTTAAAATTCCTAAAAAAGATTGAAGTTGTTTTGTATCTTCTAGTTTATCTAGATAATCTAAAATTTTCTTGACTATATGAGGTTGTAATCTAATTTTCCCTTCTCCTAATTCCATTCCTAAAAATTCTATGTGAGGTTTATTTAATACCATCTTCTTTTTGCTAATTATTATTCCATTATTTATGAATTCTTCTAGGGCTATATACAAATGATCTATATGACTATTTTTATTTGGACTAAATACTAATATGTCATCTATGTATACCAGTATAAAATTATATTTACTAAATATACTATCCATTTTACGCTGAAATATGGATGGTGCATTTTTTAATCCAAAGGGCATTACTAGCCATTCATAGTGTCCTTGAGGGCAACAGAAGGCTGTCCATGGTATGCTTTCCTTTTCCATTTTTATCTGCCAAAATCCTGACTTACAATCAAATTTACTAAATATTTTTGCTGTCTGTATTCTATTTATGAGTTGATCTTTATCTGGTATATTATATTTATCTTTTTTTGTATTGTCATTTAATCTTTTATAATTTATAACCATTCTAGCTTTTCCTCTTTTTATTTCGGCATGATTTCTAACCATAAATGCTGCGCTTCTATGTGGACTATTACTAGGTCTAATTACTCTTAATCTAATATCCTCTACTTTTTATATATCCTCTACTTTTTAAGATTTAATATATTCTAAATTATTTATATATGTATATATATTTTTAAAAAATTTATATTATTATTTATTTTAAAATTATTTTTAATTATTTATTTAATCCGTGCACGGGCTCATATGCTAGTGTTTTGTATAATATAATAATTTGAGTATGATGTGATATTATTTTCCTGAAACTCCTAACAAATGAAGAACTATAAAACACACTGACTTTCTTTTTTATCTCTCAAATTATTTAATAAAAATGAGTATGAATTATTTCACCAGTAAATTTTTTTTTTTTTGTTATGTCATTATTTGATATTGTCCTGAACAATAATACTTTAAAAATTTTAGATAGTTATATATTTTTTATTATTATAAAACTTCTATATTTCACATTTTATAATAGATTCGTTTGGACACTTGATTATTTTAATTAATTTTTTGATTTTTTTGACTATTTTAGTTTGATTAAAAAAATTATGTTTAAGATGATATTTGATTTTTTTTTTATAGTTGATTTGATAATTATAAAAGAAAAATAAAATAATTATACTTTAAATGTGATAATTTATTTTAGTAATTATTTTAACACATTTTATTTTTGTTATCTTTGTTTATTATTCAATTCTTTATTATCTTTAGACTAATGCTTGGGGCCTCGACAAAACGAGGCACAAATGCCTCAAATTGTTTTTTTTTTCTCCTTTTTTATTTGTTGGGCTGTATTGGTTTGATTGTTTTATTTATTTATTTGTTGGGCTGTGTTGGTTTGGTTATTTTTTTATTTATTTTTATTTTTATTTTTGGTAAGAGTGGTTATGTGTAAGGATGTGCCAAAAAACTAGACATCTCGCACCAAGTCAACCTGTGTGGTTTAATAAGGTGAGTGAGTTGGGTTGGACTGGTTGGGTGATAAAATTGACTAATCAGTTAGGCTGCTAGTTAAAATTTGTTAATTTCATATAATTTTGCATGAGTCACTAGTATATTTTTATTTCAAATTAAGAAGACTCGGAAGAAATTAAAACAACTTTAGTATTGTGTATGCAGGAAAAAAAAATGATTTATTATCTTTATTATCTTTGTTGGCTATCAGTTCCGATTTAGAGTACTAAATCGGAAGCTCTAAAAGCACCACTAAGGAGCTGGCAGCCAACAAGGCAAGATGAAGAATATTTGCATATACAGTGAATGTCACGCACTATGTAAAAAAAAAGAAGAAAAAAATTAGAAATCCTGCTCAAATGTAAAACAGAGGTATTGATGTTTCGTTTTCAAGATCTATTCCAGCTCTACCAATTATAGATCTTTCCTCTATCGTTCCTCTTGTCAACCGTCTGGCGTCTTCTTTCTCTTTCACCATCCGGCGTCCACTGTCTGCCTCTCCTCCATCTTCCTTCTCTCACTCTGAATCTGCAGATCTACGTCCGCCGTCACTCTCCTCCACCATCTTACGTCTTTTCCGTCTTCCACCGTCTGGCGTGTCCTTGCGACATGGACTTCCATGCTCCTCCAGGTCAGTTTGTGTATCTATGTTATGTACTTCTTTGTTTCAATGTTCTTATACATATATATATACACACACACACACACAATAGGAAATATGTGTTCAAACAGATTTTTTTTCTATATTTTCATTTTTTTTTTCTTTTTACATTAGATTTGATCTTTGAAGTGCTAGCTAGCACGACCAAGATTGTAGCTAAGATCTTACCCCTGTTCATTCTTGTTTTATTTCCTAATGTTTTGGAATTGATAAAGAAAGTTTATTATTTAAAGAATCACTCAATGGAATGGCCAAATTTGTAGTTGTATTCTGTAATGAAATATATATACATATATATAAACATACATTCAAGAGCTATTATGAATATATGTATACATACATTCAAAATCTGTGTTAATCTGTTATATAAAAACACACACACACACATATATTTAGGGTAAACTACCAATAGGTCCTACTTGGGAGACTTATTACCCAATAGGTCCTACTTTGAGACTTATTACCCATTAAGTCCTATTTGATATAATTTATTAAGTGATAAAGACAAATTTTATCAGTCTTTTTTTTTTATGAATAATTTTATAGTGATAAATTTATCAGTCTCTTTTTTTATGAATAATTTTTTAGTGATAAATTTATCACTCTCTTATTTTTATAGTGTTAAATTTATTAGTTAGGACCTGTAGGTAAATAAGTCTAGTGAATAGGACTAATTGGTAAGTACCCCATATATTTATATATATATAAACATACATTCAAAATCTGTTATATAAACATACATTCAAAATCTGTTATAATCTGTTATATAAGCATATGAATAATTTGTTATGAATAGCTTGCATCATTTAAGAGCTTGCATCATTATAATAATCTGGTATTAACATATTCATAACAACCTCAATAATGATTAATTTTTCAACAAATTAATAACAGGTTATTCTATTATTCTATTAATATATTAATCTATTAAATCATTTGATTTCATATGGTATTTTTGAATGAGCAGAAATAGAGATTGATTCGAATAGTGGTGAGAATCCTTTATTAAATGAGAGTGAAGAAGTTGAGGAACCTAAGAGGGGTATGTATTTTAGCTCAAAACAAGAAACATACACATTTTATGCCAAATATGTTAAACATGTTCGATTTTCCATAGCTTATAAAACAACAAGTTTGTGGCGATGATAGGGAATTAAGATATTTTGGGGTTGAATGTTCTCGATCGGGAAAGAGAACCAAAAAATCAGAAGTAAACCCTCTAAAGCCATCTCTATCTACAAAAATTGATTGCAAAGCAAGGGTACGAGTGACCTTACAAAAAGATGAGAAATTTATGTTAACCACAATTAACCTTGACCATAATCATGACTTGATTCCCACCGACTCATGTCATTTTGCAATGAATAAGAAAATTCTTTGTCACGACCCAAACCCGCCCCTAAGGGTTTAGCATCGTAACCGGTCAGTAATCCGTGATTACCAAATGCCTGTTTAACAGTAATAATAATTAAACAATAATAGGGGCCGGCGGAAGCCTGTACAAATTTAGTCATGATGTCTAAAGAGCTATGAGGACTTAAATGAACAAACAACCTCTATATAGATATATACCAATGCACACATAAGTTTGAGTCTATGTCCATCATTTACGTAAAAGTTTAAGCCCAAATCATTCAAGACATGTTAGGGAATTAAAACCCCAAAGCCAAAAAAAATAAAGCATAAACATTAACTTAGACATTAAACAGCTCTCCAAAAAAGGGTCGAAAAAGATCACCCAAAAAGCCTTGACAACAACGGATCAAAGTCTCGTAGTGAGACACAACGGATTGGCTTGACAAAACGAATTGGGGTCGACACTGCTAACTCTGCTCAAGTGCCTGATCACCTACATACATATATATAAACAGTGAGCTAAAACCCAGTGAATAACAAATGCATAAAGGGGTTTAAAATGAATGTCCTTTCAGTGTTTAAAACAGTCAATTACATCAATAAATCATTTAATTGATCAATATCTCATATTCCATATCATATCTATCACATAGGAATCATAGCAATTATACGTGGTACATCCAATAGCTAAACAGTGCAGTAGATCTTAAAAGACCGAACAGTCAATCGATGGCCATCAAACAGTAAACAGTAGTTCCAAAAATTGGAACTGACAGAGATCTCTGTAACAGTAATAGTAACAGTAGCAGTAGCAGTAATAGTAATAGTAACAGTAGCAGTTAGTTGCTATGGATGCCACGAGTACAGTTCATAAATTAGGACAAACATTCATTCAGTAAATGATACTATTTCAGAAAGCAGTACAGTTAATCGTTCAGAAAACAATCATATTTGAACATAGCTTTACCACATTGTTACTTACAATGGTGTAGACACCCCATTTTTGACCGTCCTCAAGACTTGGACGTCATCGTTTGTGCACTCGATGATTGTGCTTGTTTGTGTTCATTTTGAGCGCCCGAAGTCCTCGGCAGAACGCCTCGTCTTTGAGCTTCTAAATCTTGTCTGTTTTGTGCATGTGTTTAGACTAAGAGCATGATACCTCTTGCCTGGAGGAGAGGGTGACCTGTCGGCCAGCCCCCTGGCTTGTCGGCCATGGATTACTAGTGGTGGCCGACGGCCATTGGTCCCTTTTTGCAGCTATTTGTTTGCCAGTTGTGCCAGCTGTTGCTCACTGAGCTGTAGCTTCATACACGTGTATGACAGGATGTATACAAGCTCAAACCTTGATTTTCTATATATAGGGAGTGCCCGCCCCCATTTTTTAGGGTTAGACATTTTTAAACCAAAATCTCTCTCTCTCTCTGGCTTTCTCTCTCTCACTTGATATTTTGTACTTTGTAGTTAGTTTTCTCTATACTTTTGCACACTAACCCTTAACCAAACTTAACCACCATTGAGCTGAGGTCCCTTGGAGTTGTGTTTGAGCCTTGGAAGGGTGTTTGAGCTTGAATTTGTGGCTAAATTGTGTTTTGCTTCAAAGGTATAGAACTTACCTCATTTAAGCTTATTGTGCATGCTTGCTTTGCCATCTTTTTCTACTGTTTTAAGGCTACTTTTGAAGTGTAAAAAACTCTATTTTTGAGGCATAAAAATGGTAGTTTGAGTCTTTGTGAGTTAGGAGATTGTTCCCTCTTTTTGCTCCTTAGCTTGTGAAACTTTTTGTGCTATTATTCATCACCTTTAAATCAAACTTTTTGGGCCTCTTTCCCACTGAAATTCAAAGGTTTTTCAGTGACAAAAACCTTCTTTTGAAGTCCAAAATTGGAGGGGTTAGCCTCCCCTCCTTGTTGTCTTGCTTGCATGCCTAGCTGCCTTACATGTTAGCATGTTTTTATAACCTAACTTAGCTTTGGTTCAGCATGTTTTTGCTACTTTTTTGACTTGTTTTAGCTCTGTTTTGGGCTGGTTAAGTCCTTTGAGCCTTGTATGGCATGGTTGTAGTGTTAATTCCTTCATTAGCTTGGTGTTTTAATGCTTTGATCATCATTTTTTTGAGTTGAAAGCATGTTTTAGTGTTATTTTGCACTCCATTTTATCACTGAAATCTCTGCAATCTCCCTCTATTCTTCACTTTTTCGTTTGATTTGAAAGTGGTTTTAAACCACTTGTTTGTTTAAGTGTGAAATTGAGACATCCATGCTTAATGGTTTAATCCCTTTGGGGGTTCATTATCAATAGCATGAGGTCTCTTTCATTCCCAAGGCACTTGTGGTTTAAGCCTACTTTCCATTAGAGGACACTCACTTCTGGACTAATCAATTAAAGAATGGATTGGTAATCTAAAATGAGTAAACAAAAATGAACAAATAAAAGAGGCAAGATAAACATCTTTTGTGTTGCATTGCATATGTTCAGTCGGACGTTAATTCGAACATCAGGAAAATGGGACATTTCATACTCGAAGTGATGAAATGTGCCATTTTTCTTGGTCACCGTCACCCTTGATCATGTATGATAGGGTGGTGGTTGTTTTAGTCTTGTTTGTGCATTCATTAAGCTTGTACAAGCTTGGTTCCTTAGCCATCATGCATGGACAATGCTTGGTTGATGGTTTGAAGGCCAAGAGCTACACTCTTTTGAGCTTGTGTGATGATAAGGAGGGTAGTAGTACATACACTCCTTGAGAATACACTGCTTTGCCTCTATTTGCTCTCTGTTGCAGCAAAAAAGGAAGTTCAGGGAAGGGGTAGCCGATCGGCCACCAACAGTAGCCGACCACTACCATTGGTAGCCGATTGGCCATCAATGAAGAAGGAGGCTCAATTTGTTCCGGAAAGGAGCAGAGGTGTTCTAGGAGTCGGCACAATTTTTAGTGGTCAAAATGTGCAAACAGAGGCGTTCAATAGTAAAGTGGTGGCATTTTCGGGTGGAGAAACCGAGCATGCATGCATCCTTTGCCCCTCGAGGCCATTTAACTGCTTTTATTTAGTTAATTAGTGGTAGCTAATTTACTTACTTTGTAACTAGTTAGTTAAAGTGTTTAGCTAATTAATTTGTTTTGTAATATAGCTTAGAATAAGTTAATTAAATTGTTTCAATTGTTGTAATAATTAGTTAACTAGAATAGTTAATTAGTTTCGGTTTGCAATAGTTAGCTTAATTAGCCTAGCTAGTTAGCTTATTCATTCGGACCCTCCTTCGCGAGGACGTAATGTTGTAATAAGTGTGCGTGCGTGTGTGTATGTCTTCCAACCCCACGTCTTTCTCCTTTTTATTAAATCGCTTTTGATGGTTAGATTATGGATCATATTTCAATTAGCATACCTTATGCTTGCATGTTTGCATCCATTCATTTGTCTTGCTTGCACCGAGGCTCGGCGCATCATTCAAACTGCATTGCAATTTCAATATCTTCTTTGAATACGTGTTTAATCGCATGTTGTTCAAATTGTATCATATGCCATATTAGTAGCCGAGCCTATTAATTGCATTATTGCATGTGTTACATTAGACATCTTACATAGTGAAGATCATGCATCTTTCTAACTAGTTTTTGTTTTGGCTCGGAGTACTCGGTAAGTTTTTATGCTTTAGCATACTTGCATGAGTGTGATTGCCATAATGCCATGTTTTGCATGCTTGCCATGAGGCTATGTGCTTAAATGCTAAATTGCATGAATGCCTGTGAATGAAGGCTTATTGTTTGAATTGGAATGATTCAACAAATGTATGTTTTAAGTCCACTTTGTTGTGACAAATCATGTTTTAAGCCCACTGTGTTTGGTGGCAAACCGCATTTTTAAGCCCACTTGAGGGTGGCAAACTTAAACCATTTTCGCAAACAAATATGAGTTGAATTATTCCAAGTCTTGCGACTAGTCTATACTTGCTTGTGTGCGTCACATAGTAAAGCTAGTCTAAAAACTGGAATAAGAACAAAAAATGTTTATAAAATGGCATATCATGATTAAGAGAGGCCGATTTTTTGATCGGGCGAATGGGGGTGCTTATTTCAAGACCTTCCCCTCTTGTACCTAAGTTCCCGAGTCGAGGCAACTTTAGTGATGATGGACACGTAGCCTTTGGCACGAGTCAGGGTTTCCTAAATTTTCTCAAAATAAAATATTTAGATGGCGACTCTATATCTGGCAAAGCAGATCAATTTTGGTATCATTTGATTTAAAATCAGTTTTTCAAAAGGTTTGTCGAATTTGGACTCTTTGGTGATTTTCAGTTTCACATTGCACTTATGAGACTAGATTCAGAACCACGGGAGTTCGAACTGTGAGGCCTTCTTTTCAAACCCTTTCCGAAAGGCGGGGCGTGAAAAAAGGCGAGTCCATAGTTTCTAACGACTCTGCTGGGGATTTAGAGAACTTGACTCAAACTTATGATATGTTGTTTTATCTACACTTATGTGTTTCTTTGCATTTGCATTTAGATCAGTGCGCCTAAGTCACATTGTTTGTCATCTACTTTTCCTGAACGGTTTGCCGGAGGCTTGCTTGGAAAAGCTTGCCAAAAGACTGACCGGTTGTGGGCTCTGCTACGATAGGAACACAACCCGTGGATTTGGACTACCGCTATACCGTTTGCTCCTCCTTTCATTTCTCGGAGTTAGGTGTGAGAGGTATATTAGGTAGTCTTGCTGAGGTATCCTTTTGACCAATCGACCTAGTTGCATATCGAAAACCATAGAGACTGTTCCAAACTATGACAGGTTGCTCACCCGAATGCAGGATTGTATGAAACCGCTTGTTTGCGTAGTGAACCCCTAGCTCCTGACGAAATTAGGACATGGTAACCCTACACCATCATAAGGGTGTTTTGGCTCACACTTGCTTGATACGTGCTTTTAGAGTGAGACTCTACAGGAATGTATATATCAGTTGCAAGTCTGGGTATCAGTTTGAGGGTATCAGTTTTGAGGCAGAAATTCGGGGGCAAAAATCAGTGTTGGAGTACAGTTATCCAGCTTATGATTGCAACTGTGTGTTGTTCTTGTCTGAGCCAGGGTGCTGTGCGGTTTCTGATTTTTGTTTCTTTTTGCTTTATTTTTCTTCTTGCAAGGTAATCTTTCACCATTGCTTCAGACAAGTCTGTTACCCCCCAAGCACTCTAGATCCAAGTAAGGCGACTTTACCGATCCAGGGATCTTGTGAGAGGATAACCAGTGTTTGCTTCACTCCCGCCGGTTACCGGAGAGAGGAGGGTTAGGTATAACTCACTGATTCAGCAGTCACCATTTACCTCGTCTGTTCCCAGTCAAGCCCAATCATCTACTTCTACTCCAGATAGAGAGTATTCGCCGGTTCCGGCAGTTTAGAGTCCTCCGGTCAACATGGAAGATATGCATCGTCAACTCCAGCAGACTATTAAGAACATGCAGCTAGATGCTGCCTGACAGGTTGAGACCATAGCTCGCTAAGCCGAGGTTGTAGCCCGCCAAGAGGAGGTGATAGAAAGGCTTCAACAACAACAGCCACAACCGGTAGTAGCCTCAGCATCCCATGTACCCCGAGCAGGAATTCCAGCACCCGAGGTCACAATTAATGTCCAGGAAAATACAGGCATTCAAGTAGATCCTATCCCGCCTCAGACCTCCAAGGCACCGGTTTATCCGACAAAGGCGCCGTTTGAATTTGAGGTCGACCCTACTACACTGAAAGTGAGTAAGCTTGAGAAGCTCTTTAAACAGGCATAGGGTGTGAATTCGATCCTTGATATTGAGGTTGAGTCGGCTGTGACGCTGCCAGACAGATTCAAAATGCCGCATATAGACCGCTTGATGACTCGGGTGATCCCATGGTCCACTTGCGGCTATTCTCAAACATTCTACGACCCATGGGTCTCACCAGACTACAAAAGCTGTCGCTCTTTGGCCGGACCCTATCGGGTATAGCGGCCATTTGGTATGCTAAGCTGGAAGACTCTGTGAAGAGGAACTGGGAGGAAATGGCCGAGGCCTTCATAGCACAGTACTTCTACAATACTCAGATCAAGGTCACTACTCGTGATCTCAAAGCAACTCGCTAAGAGGCGAAGGAGGGCTTCTCGGATTTTGTCACCCGGTGGAGGGCCAAGGCCTCTATGATGACTGTCCGGCTAGCTGAAAAGGACCAGATCAGAATGGTGGTTCGTAATCTGTAACCAAGACTATTACAGAAGATGATAGTCTTACCTCTGTCTACTTTTGCTAACCTCCACGAAATAGAGGTGTAGATAGAGGATGCAATGAAGCAGGGTCTGATAGACCACGAGAAAAAATAGCCTAAAAGGTCTTTGTAACAACCCTCGTCACTGTTTACCGATTAATTATTGATTACTGTTAAATTGAGACTGAATATGATTGGTAATTGAACTGACTGAGTCACTGCACTGACTGACTGAAACCTGAAACTGATTAATTGACTGTATCTGTTTGAATTGCATGTTATTTGTTTATGTGTTTCCGTTTAAACTGCAAATTGAAGGCCTTATCGGCGGCCAGACTAGAAATTGATTTGAGATTTATGATCACCATAATTTATGTGAATGTATGGTATAATTACTTGAAAAGTGATTAGGTATGATTAAATTAAATTAATTGGTGATAAATTGCAATGTTGACCTTATTTACCAAACTAGCCTTAGTGGGCCACTTAGTCTAATATATGTTAAGCCTTACATGACAACACAACATTTCTTCTCCCATTTCTTGCACACAACCGACTCTAGAGAGAGAGAGTGAGGGACTAGAGTGAATTCACCTTATATGCTTGGAATTTGAGGGAGATTTTGACTACACTTTGGTGAACTTGAAGAATTGGAGTGTAGAATGTCAAATTAAGCTTCCTCACCTTGTAATTGAAACTCTAGGTAAGGAATTCATCCTCTTATTGTTGTCATAGGGCTAATTCTTGCATGCATGGTTGAATTGATGAATTTTGAGTTGAGTTCATGACAAATTGTACATGCATGCTCATGTCTAAGCTTAAGTCCATGATTTCCACTTGTTTTTGGTATAAATGGCTCACTAGAACATCGAATTGGAGCTTTGAAATGGTTTAATTTCATGCATGTTTGCATGTTCTTCATATTCTTGAAAATGGGTTTGAATATGGTTTTTATTGACTCACCTTTGGGGCTTGAATTCATAAATTGAGCTTTGAAAATTGTTATACATTGAATTTAGATATGTTTTCCAGAATTTGGGCCCAAGAGGTCGAGTTTGGAGTGATAGAATGCTTGGTTTGAGCTTGGGAGGCAAATCTGGAAATTCCAGATTTGGCTTCCTCGCTCGAGCGAAGGATTCCTCGGTCGAGCGAGCACCTTTGTCCAGGGCTCCGCTCGAGCGAGCATCGAGCGACCATCGCGCGTAAAATCACAGCATCCAGTATTTTTACTGTTTCGACAGACCGCTCGAGCGAAGGATTTCTCGCTCGAGCGAAGCCTTTGATTTTGGAAGCTCGCTCGAGCGAAGGAAGGCTCGCTCGAGCGAGGCTCCTATTTTCAGCGAACTTTGCAAAATGTTTGCTAAGTGTATTTTTGCATCCTCATCCCATTCTAGGCATTCTTAGGCCTAGTTTAAGGCATCTTAATGAGGATATAGATGTAGAACACACCGAGGCAAATTAGGGATTATGTTATTGATCTTCTCCAACTGTATAGCTTAGTGTGTGTTCATCCTGTATACTGTGTAGGGTTGGCTTACCGAGGGGACGCTCTAGCTTACTGTAGCCCAGAACTCTGTGAGTAACAACTGTGTAAAGATATGTTCAAAAATGATTATCTTCTGAACTGTTTACTTTATTGAATTGTTTACCTTATTGAGCTGTCTACTTTATTGAACTGTTTACTGAATTTATACTGTTTACTGAACTGAACTGTTTACTGAATTGATACTGTTTACTGAACTGAACTGTTTACTGAATTGATACTGTTTACTGAACTGAACTGTTTACTGAATTGATACTGTTTACTGATCTGATACTGTTTACGGAATTGAACTGTTCACTGAACTGATACTGTGTACCGAATGAACGTATGTCTTATATTCTGAACTGTACTGTGGCATCCTTGGCACCTACTGTTTACTGTTACTGTGACAGAGAGATCTCTGTCGGTTCCCAAGTTTGGAACCACTACTGTTTACTGTTATGATGGCCATTCTGTATTTCTGATATGGAACAAAGTGCTGTACGGAACTAAGTGCTACACTGTGAGCCACCTCTAGAATCTACGGAACTAAGTGCTACAGTGTGAGCCACCTCTAGAATCTGTGCGAGACACCTCTTAAATCCACAAGTACTGTACTGTTCTCTGAAATAGTATTGTTACTGTTACTGTTACTGTACTGCTACTGATGGCCATCATTTATTGTTGGGTCTGTTAAGACCCGGTCTTTTAAGACCTACTGTTTACTGTACTGTTACGCCAATGGATGTACCACATATCACTGCTTTAACTGAATGACTGTTATGACCTGAAATATGGGCCACAAACTGAATGACTGATAAACTGACTGAAATGACGGTTTTCAATACTGAAAGGACATTTATTCTTAACCCCCTTTACGCATTGTGTTATTCACTGGGCTTTAGCTCACTGCTCATATATATATGTAGGTGTACAGGCACCAGACCGCAGTTAGGAGCGTCAAGCAAGCTTTAATTCTGTCAAGCCAACCACTGTGTCTCACTGCGAGGTTCCGAGCCTATCAAGCTATGGCTTAGGGGCTTAGGGGTGTTTTATCTCCCCGTTTGTCTCTGTAACTGTTTTGTTTACTGTATAGACTGATAGCATCGTACTGTACTGTTTAATAAGGATTTAGTCCCAGTTTTGACTGATTGTATATTTTGTGCATACTATTCTGTACTGAAAGTATAAATGTACGAAAAATCTTTTTGCATACAGACTGTCAGCTCATTGGACATTGTTTATTTACTGTATTGGCTTCCGCCATGCCCCTGTACTCTGTATTACTGTATTACTGTCCAGCAGGCCTTTGGTAGTCTCGGATTACTGGCCGGTTACGGTGCTAAACCCATAGGGGCGGGTTTGGGTCGTGACAGTCTTTCACACACAATTCCAATACGACTACGAGTGGTAGTGTAGCTGCAAGGCCTTATGATGTGGGTATGGTCACCACCACACCGAAAACTGCCAACCCTTTTATCGGTACATCCGATACAACCTCACAAACCTCGAAGCACCAACCCCAAGGCCAAAGGGTCTTCACTCCTCTATACATGTCCTTATCCAAAGCCTTAGGGGTCTTGATAAAAAAAGGGGCACCTGAAGCCACTAGAGCCTCGCCCTCTACCCGATCCTCTTCCCCGAAACACAACCCGGCCAAATACTGCACTTTTCATCAACAGCATGGTCACGACACTGACCTATGCTTCAGATTGCGTCATAAGATTTAAGATCTCATTGACAATAAGGTGATAGTGCCTCCTCAAAAGCCTAATGTCACTACAAATCTCCTCCCACCACATAACCAGGTCCCTTTACCTCGGCAAATAAACCTCATCCATATACTAGCCGTCCCTTATGACCCCAGTATATACATCACCCCTGTCCACCTACCTAAGCTGGCGCTGTTCATCCCGGAAAACACAGATCTGTGCATGATGAACGTGTCCATATCCCAAACCAAATCCGTAGTGGTGACTGTGGTAGAGGAAGACAGGGTAGCCTTGGTAGAGAATGGGAATGTCAGTTCAGGGCCTGAGGGCTCCATGGACTTATCTGAGGAGGAATACAACCCATGCCGCTACATTGTGCTAACCAATCAGGCCAAACTAGAAATAGATTTGCCAACATGGATGGAGGTCAGTGTAGTCTGGGAGGATGGACCAAGCCAGGGATTTGATGACTTAGACAACCTCGAGGAGGACATCAGCAATCTGCAGTTCTACGATAAGCAAGATCTGGGAAATGTACAGATTGATTGTTTCAATCTGAACGGGTCGATAGACAACTCAGGGTGGCTCAATGATGAACCTAATGTGGATGAGGGACTTCGACCAAAGCTGGAAGAGTTAGAAGCAGGAACTGCTACAAGGGCCGGAACGGCCAATGACAAGGGAAAATTGTCGAAGAGCACCGGTATTATGAATTTTGCTCAGGAATTGAGTAGTGTTAGTACAGCTGATACAGAGCAAAAGGCCACACTGAAGCGGTTTGAACAAGAAAGGGATGAAAATGATCAGAAAGCTAGAAAAGCTAAAGGCCTTGCAGGGAATGACTGTGATGTGGATGTGGGAATACTTACAACGGAATTGGACAATTGCCTGTCGGTTGTCGGAGGGATATGATGGGAAGATGATGACCTGCATCTTGTCCATACCAATGAAGATTGGAGTTAGGACTTGCCAGACGACACTTGGTATTATGAGAAAGTGGACCATATGACTAGAAGCAGGCGGTATTTCAAGCCTCCACACCTGGACTAACCTAAAGCATCCGAAAAGGACAAAGAGGCTAAAAAATAGAGGGAAAAATTGTTAGAGAAGGAAGCTGTACTGAAGCAGTTAAAGAAGATCCAAGTGGACATATCTATCTAGGGGTTGCTCATGGCTTTGCGCGTGCACCGACAAGTTGTACTGTCTGCAATGGATAAGGCCAAGCTGTCTATCGACACAACTCCAGAGCAACTAGTGGGTCTTGTTTTCCTGGGAGGTGCTTCGCCATCTTTAACCTTCTCGAATAAGGAATTGCTGCCCGAGGGCTTTGAGTATAACAAACCCTTATACATCTCAGTTGAATGCAGAGAGAAGTGGGTGCCGGTTGTGTTGGTTGACACTGGGTCTGCGATTAATGTTTGTCCGTCGTGCACGGCCTATGTTATTGGCTTGAAGCCAACAGACTTTGTACCAATGACCCAGGTGATCCGGGCTTATGACAACACAAGTAGAGAGATGATGGGAATAGTTCAGATCAGAACACAGATCGGGCCAGCCCAACAGGACATTGAGTTTCACGTCTTGGATGTTCCGGCTACCTTCAACTTGTTACTTGGGCGACCCTAGCTGCACCAAGTAAAAGTTGTTTCTTCCACCTTGCATCAGATGCTGAAGTACCCTCTTGGAAAAGGGGTAGCCATTGTTTTTTGGAAATTCTTCCATACATCCTCCGCCGGAGGTCACTACACCAGTATTGGAGATTGTACACGGCGACGAGGATGTTTTCTTGTTTGGTTTTACCTTGGCTGAGGCCCAGGTGGTGCAAGATATCTTGGTTGTTGATGAGGGGTTATACATCAGTGCTCAATCAGTCTACCTCATGAACAAGCTACAGCATATACCCAGGATGGGATTAGGAAAGAGCGGCCGAAAGGGCGTCACTGCACTGGCCGAAGTGCCACATAACCCTCATGCCTTTGGCTTGGGCTACATGCCTACCAAAGAGGACTGGATAAGAAAAGAGAAAGAAATGGCAGGAAGAGCCAAACCTAAACAAAGTGGGAAGCACTATGAGCTTGTACATAGACCAATTTAGAGAACTCTGAACAGCCGCTTTGTCCGGGAGGGAGAAGACTTCCCATTTTGCAGCTTTCCTAAGCCATGGTTGAACTCTGAGAAGTGGCGTATGCCCGACTTTGAGATTTTCTTTGACCTACAGTTGTAAGAGGATGAAATCACAGGGGAACAGATTGACCTACTTGCTGAGGCAGAATAAAATACAGAGGGTGAGTCCAACGGCAATGAACTTGAGATAGGAGCAGCATTGTTTTGTCTCTTCGGATCCTCCGATCGATCTAGAAAGCTTGGGGGATGACTTCACCGTTTCCATGATCGGAGATTAATCAGGTGTGAACCTTTCCGGTGGTATTTTGGATGCATCTAACGCACCCTCTCTCACGTGGCAGCTAGAGGAGGGCTTTTTGTCTAGCAGTTCTAAATTAAGTAGTGAGCCGGAATCTGATTCCAAAGAGTCTGTGGAGTCGGAATCAGATTCCAGTTCTTCTAAGTCGAAGTCCGGTATTCCTGGGGTTGATAACCCGAATGTCGTTGTTTTGTCCAGGTCGTCTTTTTCTTTTTCTTTTGAGTCGGTTGTAACCGAGGAATTGGATGAGCTGGAAGCTTTGAATGAGAATGATACCATTGTTGCTTCTGAGTATTTCTCTGTGCCACTTGTATATTGCATTCATCATGACTTTCAAAATTTTGATAAAAATGACGAGGAAGAAATTTCTCTGGTTTTGAAATATTTGATTGATCAAGAGAATGAGAGGTTTGTAAAACCCCTTGTTGATGAAATCACTCCAATTAATGTGGGTACTGAGAAGGATCCGCGTCTGGTCCAGATCGGGTCCACGTTGTCTTCGGAGGAACGCGAGCGCTTAGTCGCTTTATTAAAAGATTTCAAAGATGTTTTCGCGTGGTCCTACGAAGACATGCCTGGAATCGATCCTGAGATTGTACAACATCGAATCCCTCTTGACCCTGAGGCCCGACCCGTCAAGCAAAAGCTTCGGAGAATACGCCCGGATTGGGTTTTGAAAATCAAGGAGGAGGTCACCAAGCAGATAGATGTAGGGTTTTTGCTAGTATCTGAGTATCCCACTTGGTTGGCCAACATTGTTCTGGTGCTGAAGAAAGATGGCAGAATTCGGATGTGTGTGGATTTCAGAGATCTGAACAAAGCTAGTCCGAAGGACGACTTTCCTCTACCGCACATTGACGAATTGGTGGACTTCACTGCAAGTCATGCATTGCTCTCCTTTATGGATGGGTTTTCCGGGTATAACCAGATCTTGATAGCACCCGAGGATAGAGAGAAGATTGCCTTCACCATGCCGTGGGGAACCTACTGCTACAGGGTGATGCCGTTCGGTCTGAAAAAATGTCAGGGCGACTTATCAACTGGCTGCAACCACTATCTTGCATGATATGATCCACAAAGAGGTTGAGGTGTATGTGGACGACATGATTGCCAAGTCCAAGGAAAGAGAGGGCCACTACATCGCCTTGAAGAAATTCTTCCAACGGATTAGGGAATATCGGTTGAGGCTGAATCCACAGAAGTGCACTTTTGGTGTCATAGCAAGGAAAATGCTAGGTTTCTTGATCACACAGAGAGGCATCGAGGTTGATCCTTCCAAAATCAAGGCCATACTAGAAATGCCACCACCAAGGACTGAAAAGGAGGTGCGAGGCTTTCTGGAAAAAGTGCAATTCATAAGACGGTTTATTGCAAAATTAACCTTGACTTGTGAACCACTATTTGGTCTCTTGAAGAAAGGAAAGAAATTCCAATGGGATGACCGATGTCAGTTTGCTTTTGAGCAGATCAAGCAGTACCTCCAGAACCCACCCGTGTTGTCACCGCCAGAGTCGGGAAAGCCGTTGATTTTGTATCTGTTAGTAACTGACACGACAATGGGCTGCATGCTTGCGCAGAAATCTGAGGATAGAGTGGAGAAAGCCATCTATCACCTGAGCAAGAAGATGCTGGAATATGAGACCCGTTACACCCCGCTGAAGAAGGCTTGCTTAGCTTTGGTATGGGCTACCAGGAAGTTGAGGCACTACCTGTTAGCTCACTCCGTAATTCTGGTTTTGAGATTAGATCCCATCAAATATCTCTTTGAGAAACTAGCGCTTACGGGTAGGCTAGCTCGTTGGTTGCTTCTTCTCTCCGAATTTGATCTGAAATATGTGACGTGCAAGTCCGTCGAGAGGAGAGCGGTAACTAAGTTCTTGGCAGATCACCCAGTGGAAGGGGGCGAAGCAGTAGACTATCTATTTCCAGATAAAGCTATTCTGCAGGTAGAGGAAGAGATTTGGACAATGTACTTTGACGGAGCGTCTAATTAGTACGGTTATGGGATAGGGGTGTTACTAATAGCACCCGACAATTCCTATATACCTTTAGCCTTCAAACTTCGGTTTAAGGTATCTAACAATGAAGCAGAATACGAGGCATGTATCACTGGCTTGGAAGCCGCCTTGGAATTAAGGGCAAAATGGTTGGGCGTCATTGGGGACTCAAACATGGTTGTGTCTCAAGCAAAAGAAGACTTGAAGGTTAAGGAAGAAATTATGAAAATCTATCACCAAACCCTGGACGTTCTGATTCCTAGGTTTGAGAAGCTAACCTTCACACATCTGTTAAGAAAGAACAACAGGTTTGCTGATACTTTATCAACTCTATCTTCTATGATAGACATCCCATTAGGTGTCCAGATGCGTCCGATCATTATTGAACAGAGGTATGTACCGGCCTACGAGTTGATTACCACAATAGATGAAGTACAAGATCAGAACCTTTGGTATTATGATATCTGGAACTTCTTGGAAATGGAGGTTTCTCCACCAGGGGCAAATGCCAAAGATAAAAGGGCAATACGGCGAATGGCTGCTCAGTTTATCATCTGCGGGGGTAAATTGTATAAAAGAGGCCATCTGGGAATGCACAAGCTGTGTGTTGATACGAAAGAGTCGAAGCGCCTAATGAAGGCCACCCATAGAGGGGAGTGCGGATCGCACATGAGCGGAGTAATGCTAGCCCGGAATATTTTCAGGCAGGGCTATTACTGGTCAACCATGGAGGAGGATTGCATTGGTTTTGTTCGGCGATGCCACAAATACCAAATTCATGCAAATCGCATGAATATCCCGTCGTCGAAGCTGTACAACATGACTTTACCATGGCCTTTTTCAGTCTGGGGAATTGATGTTATTGGGGCAGTTACGTCGAAAGGTTCGAATGGGCATGAGTATATCCTGGTGGCAATAGACTACTTTACAAAGTGGGTCGAGGCCCAATCCTATGCAGTGCTGAAAGCATCGCATGTAGCTAAGTTCATCAAGAATAACATTATTTGTTGTTATGGGGTCCCGAATGAGATAATTTCAAACAATGGCTCCCATTTTAAGAGAGAAGTGATCGACTTGTTGGAGAAATACAACGTGGCTTTTCATAAGTCATCTACATATCGGCCGCAAACCAACAGAGCTATTGAGGCCGCCAACAAGAACATCAAGCACATTTTGCAAAAAATGGTTGAGACTTACAGGGACTGGCCAGACAAATTGCCATTTGCTCTCTGGGGCTATAGGACTTTAATTCGAACATCTACTGGGGTAACTCCATATTCTCTGGTTTATGGGATGGAAGTTGTTCTGTCGATTGAGATAGAGGTTCCGTCGCTGCGGGTTATGGTTGAGTGCCAGCTAGCAGAAGCGGATTGGCAGCAGAGCAGGTTCGAGGAACTTATGTTGTTTGACGAAAGGAGGCTGAAAGCACTGTACCACGTCCAAGGTTATCAACGCAGAATCGCC
This sequence comes from Camellia japonica, assembly GCA_030407325.1. NCBI lineage: Eukaryota > Viridiplantae > Streptophyta > Magnoliopsida > Ericales > Theaceae > Camellia > Camellia japonica. Next base: position 45,729,373 of record JAPPVO010000024.1, on the reverse strand, counting down.
AGGGCTTTCAACAAGAAAGTTAAGTCCATGAATCTGAAAGAAAGGGATTTGGTGCTGGAAGACAACCGAGCTCCTATCTATGACCCTAGGGACAAGTTTAGACCCAATTGGACTGGTCCTTATATCATCAAATCAATCTGGTCGTATGGAGCCGTTATTCTTATGGACCTAGATGGCCTGGAATACTCCTAACCAATCAACATGGACAAGTTGAAAAAACACTATCCTTGAGTGGCTTGCTACGCTGAAAACTAGGAAGGGCGACCTAGGTAAAAGTTAGAGAACAAAAAATGAGAGAAAAAAAAAAAACTGGGCTCGCAAGGTTGAAAACCCAGAAAGGGCGACATTGGCAAAAGTTAGAGCGTAAAAAGAGAGTGTTAATACCTGAGTGAACCCGAACCGAACTACGTAAGGCTTGATTCCCATCTTCGAGATACGTAGGCAACTTCTTTCTGAAGTCCAGCCGTAAACACTTCAAACTCAACTGTCTTGTCTATGAGATCGTTCAGGTCATTTTTGTCTTTTCTATATCCAAGAGTTCAATTGTGATCTTCACTATGAGAGTTGGTTACAGTACAGTGCGGTGCTATTCAGACAAGGGGCAATTTTCCAGTACTGAGCAGTGCTATTCAGTCAAAGGGCAACTTTCCATTTGCTGGATTCAGGGTTATACATCTCGATGATAGATTCCATGTGTGTCAAGTTGTGATCCTTATCGAAAATGGTTTTGAAAAGTTTTAATAAAAGTTGATTTTGTTCAAATTAATCTTTTTACAACTTAGACCATTTTTGGACGAAAAGGAAAATTTTCAGTGCCCACAACTCCAATTTCATTGATTTTAATACAAAATTCTCTGACTCTCGATACAAATCAAAGTTGCTTTTTTATTACATTCAAAAGAAAAACTTGAAAGTACAGATCAAAGCAATAAATTTGGGGCATAGATAAGTCAGGTGTTCCAGCGTCCCCTTCCAGAGCTTGTGGAAGCGTGAGATGCTAAAGTAGGCCTGGTTTGCGCTTCATCTTCATGCCAAACTATGCATTTTCCAGATAAGGCGGAGCTGAAATTGGGAGCGGGAGCTAGAAGTTTTATTGTCCTCCATGCAGTAGGATATCGAGCTAGTTGTGAACCTCGGATTGGAAATGAAGCTGGATACTCTACTCCTTCTTCTGGGCAAATTTGGTCGTGTTCGAACTGACGCCTAAACCAGAATGGAAAGTAGAATACGCAGTGTGTCAAGCTAATCAGTTGAATGCCGGGTTGCCAAGCCATGCTGTAGCTCATCTCGGGCAGATCAAACCAGGGGCAACGCCAAGCAATGTCGACAACAGACCTGTTGCATATCCAATGGCACCACCATCATTCGTTCGGGAAATCAACTAGCCGTTAGCGAAATAAATAGCTTCGTGCTGAATATGCAGGACAAGAGTCCACTACTTTCAACCTATCCATGAGCCATATCTGGAGAGGGATGAAAAACAAGAGAGACTAAAGAATAGAGAGGTGTATATGGAGAGAAAAAGTGAGGAAAGGTTTTGAAAGAAAAACAGAGCATGAATACCGAGTGATGTGAGAAACACATGGGAGATAGGGTGGGAAACATTACCTGTAAAAGTAGTGGACTCCCTACCAGTTTGTTTGTCTCCCGCCGATCGAAGGCATCCAAGCCCATCAGAGTCTCAGCCAGTGTCAAGCCAATGCAGCTCTTGCCCACTTTTAAGCCTTGAGATACCTTAATCAGTCGAACGCTAGACCTTCTGAAACCAGGGGCAAGCAGGAAATGAGCCAACATACACAAGCAAAGGGCATGCTGCCGAAAACTCTCCCAAAGACGGTCGTCGCGGTCACCGGCTTCAAAAAATCGATAAATCAACCTGGGGATATCCAGCTCCCCGTTGTGAACCAATGAGCGAGCCTCATGTAAAGTGAGCTCACACATCCTTCCTAGAGCTTGGATGTGACCAGAACGGGATTGGGGCAAGATTTCCTCGTCACGCCGAGATTTCATCAGAACTTGGAATTCTTCAATTGTTGGGCATAGTTCTTGCCCCTCAAAGCTGAAAACATGTGTAATCGGGTTCCAACACCTAGCCGCAGTATATAGGAACGAAAAACACAGTGGGGTGCGACTTAGCGGGAATAGTGCATTTATCCCGAAATCCCAGAAATTCACTTTTTCCGAGCCATCTAAAGTTGCAATCCAATTTGAGAGTGTTTCGGTGAATAATGGCTCCATTTGTGGCAAAAACAGAGCTGGAATGAAGAAACTATGAAGTCCAAATTTTTGTAGAAGATAAGGCACTGAGTGAAAGACAGGTGGCAGCAATCAGGAGGCCCCTTGCACTGATGGCCGACCGGCTAGTGCTGGTAGCCGACCGACCACCTTTTGTAGCCGACCGGCCACCATTGGTGGCCGACAGCCTCTGTTCATGGCCGATGGCCTCCTAGTTTGTCCTCTAGTCAATTTGTATATCGAGAGTGCTGAGAACCTGTGCTTTGTTCTGCTCTTGGTGCATTCTGCTGCTTTGTTTTAGTAGTCTTATTGAGTCGCTTTTAAGTTGTTTCGATTTGTTTATCGAGTTGTTATGTTACTTATTGAGTTGTATTTGTTTTGTTTCTATTTATCGAGTTGTTGTTTTAATTATCGTGTTGTTTTTATTAGTTATTCATTGAGTTATTTTGCTCTGTTTGTTATGTGTTGGTCAGTTCATTACCTGATTAAGAAAATGCCAATACAATATGCAGTGTTCAAATTTCCATCAATCTTGTTTTTATGCTATGTGGTGCAATGCGTTGCTCAGGATGCAAAATACAACACTTTTCATCAAAAATCTGTTTTCATTCCGATTATAGTTTCTTTTTACAAAAGAGTACAAGTTTTTTAAAGACAATAAAACTGTCTAAGCTGTACAATGTGCTAACACTACTAGCAAAAAGAAACTAAGCAAAAACATGTCAATCAGCGCCAGCTATCTCAGTCTCGAGAGGCCCTTTTCATCATCTTCTTGAGCACGGACTCAGAGCTGTCCCCGTCAGCGCCGCTGTCTGTACCTCCCTCTGAACTAGAATCTGAACCAGAGTCATCACCGCTCTCTGCCTTAGAGCCTGGCTCAGCATTATCACCACTAGCAAAACCCGAGCTGGCATCATTGTCTCCGCTCTCGGATGACTCAGTGTGCTGACCCACAGCCTCCTCGGTCTCACTGGTCTCATCGTTATCATTGCTCATGATAGGCTCTGAAGGGCTCCTCTGATCTCGACCACAACATCTCTCTCGGCCGCGTGCCGAAGCTTGTCTCTCTCTCTCTCTCTCTCTCTCTCTCCCTGCTGCTGAAGGGGGTGCTGATGGTCCTGCTACTGCTGTCCCGCTGCTGTCGGTAAAGGTGGGACCTAAAAAGGCAATTGGTATATGTCAGCCACAGTATGGGATGCAAGTATGGTGTGTAAAATGAGTACATGCAGAAGTCAGATGCAGTGTATCAATACAATGTGGGGAAGTGTTGTCACGACCCAAACCCGCCCCTATGAGTTTAGCATCGTAACCAGCTAGTAATCCGTGATTACCAAAGGCCTGCTTAACAGTAATAACAATAATACAGAGTAAGGGGCTGGCGGAAGCCAAACAGTAATTAAAAGATGTCCAATGAGCTGTGGAAAACCTGAATGCAAAAAGACTTTTATGCGCAAGCCACATTCATAACCAAAACAGATATATATATATACGCCATTTACACAAACATCCTGGTTAGGGACTAAATCCCTTCACCATATCTGTACAGTCAAGTCTTAAACATCTATTACAAAACAGAAACAAAAGGGTGAATCTGAAGCACCCTAAAACAGCCTTAGCTTGGCAGTACTTAGAACCTTGAGGTGAGGCACGATGGTTGGCTTGACAAAACAAGAGCTTAACCCGACGCTCCTAGCTTCGGTCCGGTGCCTGGACACCTACATATAAATATAAATAGTGAGTTAAATCCCAGTGAATAACGACTGCGTAAAGGGGTTAAGAATGAATGTCCTTTCATTAATTAAAACAGTCATTTGCATCAGTAAATCAATTATTCAATCAGTGGCTCATATTTCATGCCATATCGGTCATTTAGAAACCATAGTAGTCATATGTGGTACATCCAATAGCAAAACAGTACAGTAGGTCTTAACAGACCGAACAGTCAGTTGATGGCCATCATAATAGTGAATAGTAGTAGTTCCAAACATTGGAACTGACAGAGATCTCTGTAATAGTAGCAGTAACAGTACAATAACAGTAAGTTGCTATGGATGCCACGAATACAGTTCACAAATAGGACAAACATTCATTCAGTAAATAATGCCATTTCAGAAAGCAGTACAATCAATCGTTCAGAAATAGTTATAATTGAACGTATCTTTACAACATTATTACTCACAGAGTACTGGGCTATAGGCAAGCTAATGAGCATCCTCGGATGCCAACCCTACAGTTACAGAACGAACACACACTAAATTACACACTTGGGATTAATAACTTAGCCCCTTAACTTGACTTGGTGTAGTTCTATAACATTATCCTTATTAAGATGCCTTAAACATAGCCTAGGAATACCTAGGATAGAATGAGGATGCAAAAATTACACTTTAAAACACTTTTCAAAATTTGCTGAAAACAGGGGTCTCGCTTGAGCGTGGCTTTCTACGCTCGAGCGAGCTTACCAAAACAGAGGGGTCGCTCGAGCGCAGACTTCCTCGTTCGAGCGGTCTGTAAAAATGCAAAATACTGGATGTGCAAATCCCCGTTCGATGCTCGCTTGACGCTCACTCGAGCGTGAGACACAGCTCTTCGCTCGAGCGTAGGTCTCGTCACTCGAGCGTGCGTCTGTGTGCACAAAAACCTGCGAGCTTACAATCTACGCTCGAGCCAGCATTCCTTCACTCGAGCGGAGCTCTGAACAAAAGGATGGTCGCTCGAGCGTGGAAGCCAAAATCTGGAATTTCCAGATTTTCCTTCAAAGCTCAAACCAAGCATTCAACACATCAAAACTCAATCTTTTGGGCCCATTTTCTAGAAAACACTTGAAAACCCATACTACAACATATTTTGAAGATCAATTTTGTAAAATCCAGCCCAAAGGAGAGATAATTGAACACAATTTCAAGGAAACTTTCATAAATTATGTAAGAACATAACATGCATGAGTTCTCATGAACTCTAGTGCTCTAAAACATGATCAAATGCAAGACTGAGCTCAAGACATGATGAATCCATGGACTACAACCGAAATATGAACTTGCATGTAAGAATTTTCATGAAAACAACCTCAAAATGCTATGATATGAACATGCATGCATGAAATCACTCTAAATTTAACACATTAAGCTAATTCTTGACTCAAGTCACTAATTTCTCATGGACCATGCAAGAAACCACTTAAATTCATGTTCAAGAGGGTAAATCTCCTACCTTAGGTCTTGAATTCTAGGTATGGTAGCTCAATTTTGCAATGTCCTTCAGTTCCTCTAAGTCTCCAAGCTAATTCTTGTTGAAATCAATTTTCTCTTCCAAGCCTCCCTCTCTCACTCGGTTTTGGTCTCAAGAAGGTGAAATGAAGATGCTAAACAATGCAAAGGGTGAGAGAAGTAGTGGCCTAGCATAATCCACTCAATGGCAAAATGGTAGTAAATGCAAACTAATGTAATTTAACTTTATTTACTCTAATTTAATCATTCCAAATCAAATTTTAATTAAACCTACCATAAAATCACATAAATCCTAATTAGCATATAACACTAACCAGTTTCAGATTCAGTCGCCGATAAGGCCTTTAATTCGCAATTCGAAATTAAAACACGAACAGATTCATTCAGAAATCAAACAGATAGAGATGCATTCAAAACAATACACTCATACAATCGATTCAGAATATCATTCTAATCAGTTACTTATCATCCTCAATCACAGTTTAACACTAATCAGAGGTGAGGGTTGTTACAAGTGTTCAGTTGAAATGTCAGTTTCAGTATGTCAGTAGAAATGTGATGACCGAAATGCAAGAAAACTGAAAAATTACCTGAATACCATGGAAGCCAAGTAGTGCCTCTCTCCTCAAGATCATGCCCTCGAATGAGGCCGACATCTCGAGTAATCCCTCAACGTATCCTACGAGTGCCTATAAATGCAATTTGGAATGATCAGTGTCCGGAATGAATGAATATCTGAGTATCTGAGCACGAATGGAAAAAAAATGAGAACTATAGTGCATACCGGAGGTGAATCAGCCGCTCTGACATATCTGTGACCAGCCATTGAAGGCTCAATCGGAATCTTGTAAGCCTTTCCAGTATACTGCCAACCTGTTAACTAGGTCGGAAGCTCTGGCCAATCGAAGCTCTGTCTAGCGGGGGGCACCCTCTGGCCCTACCCCTCGACGCTCGAACCCTGCTCATCGAAGGGGCATCTGTTACTCTCCCTGCACGAGCATGAATACTCGTCAAGGGAGGTATGAGGTGCGTTTGGATATATGTCGCATAGTCTCTCTCTCCAAGAAAGTAGTCGGCCTCCACGCCTCGTGTAAAGTCGATCACCTCCTAGGAGGAGAGACTCTCTGTAGCCCTCATGGATGGTAGAGGTGGCATGGGAACCGCTTGCGACGGCAAACCTAAGGTCTGGCGCAGGAAGCGCTCGCCTAAGAACCAGGCTCGCCTACCGGTCCCTCAAGCACAAGCTGATAACGGGAATCCCCCCAAGCGCCAGCAAACTGGTATCTGACATCCTCAGGCATCGTCGCCCAGGGCTGCCACTTTTGTGGACTCGCCTTTTTCCGCGCCCCGCCTTTCAGAAAGGGTTTGAAAAGAAGGCCTCACAGTTCGGACTGCCGTAGTTCTGAATCTAGTCTCACAAGTGCAATGTGAAACTGATAATCACCAAAGAGTCCAAATCTGGCAAACCGTTTTGGAAAATCAATTTTAAATCAAATAATGCCAAAATTGGACTACTTTGCCAGATACAGAGTCGCCATCTAAATATTTTATTTTGGGAGATTTTAGGAAACCCTGACTCGTGCCAAAGGCAACGTGTTTATCATCACCAAAGTTGCCTCGGCTCGGGAGCTTAGGTACGAGAGGGGAAGGTCTTAAAATGAGCACCCCCGCTCGCCCGATTAAAAGATCAGCCTCTACTAATCATGATATGCCATTTTATAAACATTATGTGTTCTTATTCCGATTTTTAGACTAGCTTTACTATTTGACGCACACAAGTAAGGATAAACTAGTTGCAAGACTTGGAACAATTCAACTCATGTTTGTTTGCGAAAATGGTTTGAGTTTGCCATCCTCAAGTGGGCTTAAAAATGCACAGTGGGCTTAAAACATACATTTGTTGAATCATTCCAATTCAAACAACAAGTCTTCATCCACAGGCATTCATGCAGTTTAGCATTTAAGCATATAGCCTCATGGCAAGCATGCGAAACATGGCATTATGGCAATTACACTCATGCAAGTATGCTAAAGCATAAAAATTTACCGAGTACTCTAAGTCAAAACAAAAACTAGTTAGAAAGATACATGATCCTAACTATATGAGATGTCTAATGCAACACATGCAATAATACAATTAATAAGCTCGGCTACTAATATCGCATATGATTCAATTTGAACAACATGTGATTAAACAGGTATTCAAATAAGATATTGAAATTGCAATGCAGTTTGAATGATGCGCCGAGCCTCGGTGCATACAAGACAAATGAATGGATGCAAACATGCAAGCATAAGGTATGCTAATTGAAATATGATCCTTAATCTAACCATCAAAAGTGATTAAATAAAAGGGAGAATGACATAGGCTTGGAAAACATACACATATGCACGCACACTTATTACAACATTACGCCCTCGCGAATGAGGGTCTGAATGAATAAGCTAACTAGCTATACTAATTAAGCTAACTATTGCTGTCACGACCCAAACCCGCCCCTATGGGTTTAGCACCGTAACCGGCCAGTAATCCGAGATTACCGAAGGCCTGCTTAATAGTAAGACAGTAAAATAGAGTACAGGGGCATGGTGGAAGCCAAAACAGTAAATAAACAATGTCCAATGAGCTGTGACAGTCTGTATACAAAAAGACTTTTCATACATATGTACAATAAGTGCAAAGCAGTATATACAACATTTACAACCATTCAGGACAGGGACTTAATCCCTATTAAACAGTACAGTAACAGTCTATACAGATTACAAAACAGATACGGAGACAGATGGGGGAAGTTAAAACACCCCTAAGCCAAAGCTTGACAGGCTTGGAACCTCGCAGTGAGGCACATAGTTGGCTTGACAAAACTGGAGTTTACCCCGACGCTTCTAGCAACGGTCTGGTGCCTGCACACCTACATATATATATGAGCAGTGAGCTAAAGCCCAGTGAATAACATAATGCGTAAAGAGGTTTAGAATGAATGTCCTTACAGTAATGAAAACAGTTCATTGATTCAGTATTTCAGTCATTCAGTCATATGTGGTACATCCATTAGCATAGCAGTATAGTAAACAGTAGGTCTAAAAAGACCGAACAGTACAGCAGGTCTTGAAAGACCGAACAGTCAATGATGGCCATCAATCAGTAAACAGTAGTGGTTCCAACAAGGGAACCGACAGAGATCTCTGTAACAGTAAACAGTAGTTGCTAAGGATGCCACAATACAGTTCAGAATATAGGACATAGATTCATTCGATTAACAGTATCAGTTCAGAAAATAGTTCGGTTAAACAGTCAGAAATATTCACAGTTGAACATATCTTTACACAATTGTTACTCACAGAGTTCTGGGCTACAGTAAGGCTAGAGCGCGTCTCCAGTCGTCAACCCTACACAGTTTATAGAACGAACACACACTAAGCTACACAGTTGGGAAAGATAATAACTTAATCCCTAATTGCCTCTGTGTGTTCTACATCTATATCCTCATTAAGATGCCTTAAACTAGGCCTAAGAATGCCTAGGATGGAATGAGGATGCAAAGATGCACTTTAAAGCATTTTTCAGAATTTTCAGAAAACAAGGGTCTCGCTCGAGCGTGGCTTTCTACGCTCGAGCGGACATGCTGACAAAGGAGCTCCGCTCGAGCGTGACTTCCGTCGCTCAAGGGGACTTCAAGCTACAGTGAAAATACTGGATACTCAAAATTCACGCTCGACAGGCGCTCGACCCTCGCTCGAGCGTGAGACACAAGTCCTCGCTCGAGCGTGAATTCTCTCGCTCGAGCGGACTGTAAGCTCATGCAAAGTACTAGATGCACGCATTTCACGCTTGAGCGTCACTTTTCTCGCTCGAGCGGAAGGCATGATCACAGAGTGTACGCTCGAGCATGGACTTCCTCGCTCGAGCGTGGGTCCAAAATCTAGAAATTCCAAATTTGAACCTCAAGCTCAAAACCAAGTTTAGATGAATAAATTTCGATCCTCTTGAGATAATTTTCTGGAAAACACTTGTAAATACATAGAATAACATGTTTCAAAACTCAATTTGTAAAATCAAAGCCCAAGGGTAGTTTAATTAAATCCATTTTCAAACCTAATTTTCAAGAACATGATCTCAAATGAACATGCATGAACTTTAAATACTTCCAAGCTTAAACACTTGCTCTAATGAGCCAATTCTCACAAAATCAAGATGAATTCATGATCTATTCTCAAAACATGGACATGCATGTGAGAAATTATGAACTACAACCTCAAAACTTCAATATAAAAACATGTATGCAACAATTAAGCTTCAACACAACAATTTGAGCCATAAATTGGCTCTAGTCTTCAACTTTGCTCTAAACCATGCAAGAATCAATTTAAATACAACAATGAGAAGATGAATTTCTACCTTAAGCCTTGAGTTATAGGCAAGGAAACTTAATTTTGCAATTCACTCCTTAATTCCTTTAAATCTTCAAGCCAAATTGAGATGAAATTGCACTCTCTCTTATCTTCCTCTCTCTAGTCGGCTACCACAAGGAAAAAAGGGCTGATGAAATGTTTTGTAATGCACAAGAATGAGTCTTCAAAGTGTTAAGTAAGTGGCCCACTAGTGGTGGCAAAATGGTGAATAAAGCAACTTGTGGAATTAACCTATTTTAATCTAATTTAATCGCACTAAATCACATTTCAGGTAAATATGCCATAAAATCACATAAATTATGACTAACACAGAACATCAATCAGCTTCAGATTCGGCCGTCGATAAGGCCTTCAATTTGCAGTTTAAACATATATACACAAACAGATAATCAAACGAGCAACAGATAGACATACAATTAAACAGATATACTCAGTCAATTCAATTCCAGATTTCAGTCAGTCAGTTCAGTATTTCAGTTGATTCAATTACTTAGCATAATCAGTCTCAGTTTAACAGTAATCAGCAATTTATCGGTAAACAGTGGTGAGGGTTATTACAGTCTCCCCTCCTTAAAAAGAGTTTAGTCCTCTAAACTCGAATTACCTTCATTCTGGAAGAAAACAGGATTCAGAGGGAACAGTTCAGGATATCTCTTGGCCATGTCATCTTCCCTTTCCCAAGTGGCATACACGCCACCATGGTTTTGCCAGTCAACTTTCACTAACGGGATTTCTTTATTTCTTAACTTCTTGATCCGTCTGTTCACAATCTGGATAGGCCGTTCTTTATAAGTGTAGTCATCACTAAGCACTACACGAGTAGGCTCTATCACATGAAAAGGATCCCAGAGGTAGTCCCTCAATGTAGAAATATGGAACACATTATGCATATGCTCCATTTCAGGAGGAAGCGCAACTTGATACGCCACCGGATTGATTTTCTCAATAATCTCATACGGTCTGACATACCTTGGCGCTAGCTTGCCTTTGACTCCAAAACGAGTCTGGCCTTTCATCGGTGTCACTTTCACAAAAATGTGATCACCCACTTCATATTCTGTCTCGTCTTCTGACATCCATAACTTTTCTGTCGGCTCTGTGCAGTTTTCAGTCTCTGTTGTATCAGTTTCACTTTCTCAGTCGTTTCATATACAATCTCGGGCCCAAGCAAAGGCCCATCTCCAACTTCTGCCCAGCAAATCGGAGATCTACATTTTCTGCCATACAATGCCTCGAAAGGCGCCATACCAATACTTGAATGATAACTGTTGTTGTAGGCGAATTCAGCTAAGGCAAATGGCTTTCCCAGTTTCCCTGAAAATCAAGGACACACATTCTCAATAAATCCTCCAGAGTCTGGATGGTCCTTTCTGACTGGCCATCTGTCTGAGGATGATAGGCACTACTCAGTCTCAGTTCAGTACCCAATGCAGTCTGTAAGCTTTGCCAAAATCTCGATGTAAACTTCGAATCCCTGTCAGAAACAATGGACACAGGCACTCCATGCAGTCTAACAATTTCATCAATATAGAGTATAGCCAATTTGTCCGCATTATAAATTGTCTTAACAGGTAAGAAGTGAGCAGATTTAGTCAGTCTATCAACAATAACCCAAATTGAGTCCATACCTTTACTGGAGCGAGGCAATCCCACAATAAAATCCATAGTAATATGTTCCCATTTCCACTCCGGTATCGGTAAGGGCTGCAATAAGCCTGCGGGTCGTTGATGTTCAGCTTTACTTGTTGGCAATGAAGACATTTCGATACAAAATCAGCAATTTCTTTCTTCATTCCCGGCCACCAGAAATTCAGTTTCAGGTCTTGGTACATTTTCGTATTCCCGGATGGATAGAAAATTTTGAGTTGTGGCCCTCTTGCAGAACTCTTCTTTTCAGTTCAGATCATTCGGTACACACAGTCTTCTGAAATTTCAGTACATTATTTTCAAATTTGAAACCCGGTCTCGGTTTAGATTCCCTTTCTTCGATGATCTTCTTCAAGAAGTCATCCTTGCTGTTTCTCTTTAATTTCTTCAATCAGTGCCGGTTGAGCAGAAATAGCAGCTATTGTTCCACCTTGTTCTCGCAAAACAATTTCAATTTCAGATTTTTCAAGGTCACAAAGCAACTCTTTCTGCCGGTGAGCAAACAGGCTAAGTTCCAATCGATTTCCGACTCAATGCATCGGCAACGGTGTTGGCTTTTCCCGGATGGTACAAATCTGTAGGTCATAGTCTTTAATCAGTTCTAGCCATCTCCGCTGTCTCATGTTCAGTTCTTTCTGTGTGAAGAAATATTTCAGACTCTTGTGGTCGGTATATACTTCACATGTCGCCCCATAAAGGTAGTGACGCCAGATTTTCAAGCAAATACCACTGCGCAAGTTCCAAGTCATGGGTCGGGTAGTTCTTTTCATGCGGTCTCAGTTGTCGGGAAGCATAGGCAATTACTCTCCCATTCTGCATTAAAACACACCCAAACCCTTATGAGAAGCATCACTAAAAAGTAAACCATCCGTACCTGAAGGTAGGTAAGAACTGGTGCAGTCACGAGTCGAGTTTTCAACTCTTGGAATGCTGATTCCCTTTGGTCAGTCCAGTCAAATGATATCCCCTTCTGAGTTAATTGAGTCAACGGTAAGGCAATTTTGGAGAAATCTTTGACAAATCTTCTGTAATATCCAGCCAAACCCAAAAAGCTTCGGACTTCTGTCACATTTGTTGGTCTAGGCCAGTTTACTACAGCTTCAATTTTCTGTGGATCAACTGAAATTCCATCTTTGCTAACAACATGTCCCAAAAACATAACATGATCAAGCCAAAATTCACATTTAGACAGTTTAGCATAAAGTTTCTGTTCTCTTAGGTCTGTAGGGCAAGTCTCAGATGATGTTCATGTTCTCTACTCTTTGGAATAAATCAGAATGTCATCTGAATACAACAATAAAGTCATCAGGTATGGTTTAAAGATTCTGTTCATGAGGTCCATAAATGCAGCAGGTGCATTGGTAACTCCGAAAGGCATAACTAAAAATTCAATGTCCATACCTCGTTCGAAAAGCAGTTTTATCAATGTCTTCTGGTTTAACTTTCAACTGATGATATCCGGATCTGAGATCAATCTTAGAGAAACTTGAGCACCCTGTAACTGATCAAATAAGTCATCAATACGAGGCAATGGGTATTTATTTTTCACAGTTACCTTGTTCAGTTCACGGTAGTCAATACACAGTCTCAGTGAGCCGTCTTTCTTTTTCACAAACAAGACAGGTGCGCCCCACGGTGAAGTACTAGGCCTGATGAACTTTTATCTAACAGTTCTTGCAGTTGCACTTTCAATTCTTTCAATTCAGTCGGAGCCATTCGGTAAGGAGCTTTAGATACTGGCTGTGTACCCGGAATCACATCAACGGTGAATTCAATCTCCCTGTCAATCAAATCCCCTGGCAGATTATCTGGAAAAACATCTGGGAATTCTCTGACTATGGAATACTGTTCACATCAGTTAACATCAGTAGATACAGTCAATACAGAACAGATACCCTTTACACCCCTTTCTAATCAATTTAACAGCTTTCACAGATGAAATCAAATACGGGGAGGTACTACTCCACCCATTAAACACAAATTCAGGTAAACCCGGTGGACGGAAAACTACTTGTTTCGTTACACAGTCTATGGTGCATGATATTTCGTTAACCAGTCCATCCCCAATATTACATCAAAATGATCAATGTTCAGAGGCAGTAAGTCAATAAACAATGTGCATCTCCAACAATAATTTCACAAGCAGGGTACATATATGCACAAGTCATGGATCCCCCAACGGGTGATGATACAGCTAACAGATAATTCATGGGTTCTAAGGGTCTATTCAATTTTCGCGAAAAAGCATGCGATACATATGAATGTGTAGACCCCGAATCAATCAGTACATATGCATTTTGAGTACAAATAGAGAGGATACCTGACACAACGGTCTCGTATTTTGCATCTCCCGGTACTAGGGCGAACACTCGGCCCTGCCTCATAGGCTCTTTCCCGGTAGCTTTGGGGTTCGGTTTTGGTGCAAGTTGATGCTGCTGCGCTGGTGCAGCTTTACTATTGCCCTGAGCAGTGGAAGGGCAATCTTTAACCATGTGGCCCACCTTGCCACACCTGTAACAAGCACCAGATATTTATAACAAACTCCCTTATGGTTCTTACCACATTCGGAACAGGGCGGTATAGACCGGTTCCCTTGACTAGAAGTAGTCGTTGACCCTGTATTTTGCTTTTGTTCAACGGGTTGTTTTGCCTTTCTTGAATTTAAAACCCTGCCTTTTACCACGCCATTCAGACGCTGGTGTTTCAGTTTTCAGTGCCTCGATGTTCGATTCAGCCATCAAAGCTCGGTCAAGAACATTCACATAGTTCGGTAATTTCAGAACATTATTCTGTCGAGTATTGCAACATTAAGGCCGCCTTCAAACTTTCTGGCCTTCTTGTAATCAGTGTCCACCATGTGTGGTGCATATCTAGCAAGCTCGGTGAACTTTGTTTCATATTCAGCAACGGACATTGTGCCCTGTCTCAGCTGTTCAAATTCAGTCACCTTTCTGTCCCTGACACACTGAGGGAAGTACTTTTCAAAGAAGGCTCCTTTGAATTGAGCCCAAGTCATACAGTGTTGTCATCACGGATAAGCATCCACCACCTTCTAGCCTCTTCTTGCAAGGTGAAGGTGGCCAACAGTACTTTATGTGCTTCAGAGCACGGAAAACCTCAAACAATTTTTCTGTCTCAAGAACCCATGCTTCAGCTTTTAACGGTTCAAGGCCTCCCTGAAAGGATGGCGGTTTCATTTTGCTGAACTTCTGGGTGAGAGCAATTATGTCCCCATCATTAACATTGACATTCTGTTCCGGCTGTACCGGAGGAGGAGGTGGGGGCTGTTGGTTCTGTTGTTGATCTAATCTTTCAGTTATTAATTCCATCATTCTTTCCAGTCTTGCCATTCTCGCCTCAGAGGATGAGGATTCAGATTCATTTGCAGTTCTTGCATTATCCATTTCACTATAGCAGTTATAACAGTTATCAACATAAGCAGTTGCATACTTAAACAGTTTATCACATTAACATATTCAGTCATGTCATAGCCACACACACTTTCATGCTCATGCATGCCCTAATCTTTTCTAGGACACCCTATAGCTCATTTGGACACGTGTGTGCGGTATAACTCGTGGTAAGTATCGCTCTGATACCACTCTGTCACGACCCAAACCCGCCCCTATGGGTTTAGCACCGTAACCGGCCAGTAATCCGAGATTACCGAAGGCCTGCTTAACAGTAAGACAGTAAACAGAGTACAGGGGCATGGCGGAAGCCAATACAGTAAATAAACAATGTCCAATGAGCTGTGACAGTCTGTATGCAAAAAGACTTTTCATACATATATACATCAGTACAAACAGTATATACAATATTTACAACATTCAGAACAGGGACCTAATCCCTATTAAACAGTACAGTAACAGTCTATACAGATTACAAAACAGATACAGACAGACAGGGGAAATAAAACACCCCTAAGCCATAGCTTGACAGGCTCGGAACCTCGCAGTGAGGCACAGTGGTTGGCTTGACAAAACTGGAGTTACCCCGACGCTCCTAGCGCGGTCTGGTGCCTGTACACCTACATATATATATGAGCAGTGAGCTAAAGCCCAGTGAATAACATAATGCGTAAAGGGTTTAGAATGAATGTCCTTACAGTAATGAAAACAGTTCATTATTCAGTATCAGTTATTCAGTCATATGTGGTACATCCATTAGCATAGCAGTACAGTAAACAGTAGGTCTAAAAACAACGTACAGTAGGTCTTAAAGACCGAACAGTCAATGATGGCCATCAATCAGTAAACAGTAGTGGTTCCAACAAGGGAACCGACAGAGATCTCTGTAACAGTAAACAGTAGTTGCTAAGGATGCCACAATACAGTTCAGAATATAGGACATACATTCATTCGATTAACAGTATCAGTTCAGAAAAAGTTCAGTTAAACAGTCAGAAATATTCACAGTTGAACATATCTTTACACAATTGTTACTCACAGAGTTCTGGGCTACAGTAAGCTAGAGCGCGTCTCCAGTCGCCAACCCTACACAGTTAACAGATCGAACACACATTAAGCTACACAGTTGGGAAAGATAATAACTTAATCCCTAATTGCCTCGGTGTGTTCTACATCTATATCCTCATTAAGATGCCTTAAACTAGGCCTAAGAATGCCTAGGATGGAATGAGGATGCAAAGATGCACTTAAAACATTTTCAGAATTTTCAGAAAACAGGGGTCTCGCTCGAGCGTGGCTTTCTACGCTCGAGCGGACATGCAGACAAAGGAGCTCCGCTCGAGCGTGACTTCCTCGCTCGAGCGGACTGTAAGCTACAGTGAAAATACTGGATGCTCAAAATCACGCTCGACGGGCGCTCGACCCTCGCTCGAGCGTGAGACACAAGTCCTCGCTCGAGCGTGAATTCTCTCGCTCGAGCGGACTGTAAGCTCATGCAAAGTACTGGATGCACGCATTTTCACTGCTCGAGCGGAAGCATGATCACAGAGTGTACGCTCGAGCGTGGACTTCCTCGCTCGAGCGTGGGTCCAAAATCTGGAAATTCCAGATTTGAACCTCAAGCTCAAAACCAAGTTTAATGCATAAATTCGATCCTCTTGGGCTAATTTTCTGGAAAACACTTGTAAACATAATAACATGTTTCAAAACTCAATTTGTAAATCAAAGCCCAAGGGTAGTTTAATTAAATCCAATTTCAAACCAATTTTCATGAACATGATCTCAAATGAACATGCATGAACTTTAAACAATTCAAGCTTCAAAACATGCTCAATGAGCCAATTCTTTCAAAAACAAGATGAAATCATGATCTATCTCAAAACATGGACATGCATGTGAGGAATTATGAACTACAACCTCAAAACTTCAATATAAACATGCATGCAACAATTAAGCTTCAACACAACAATTTGAGCCATAAATTGGCTCTAGTCTTCAACTTTGCTCTAAACCATGCAAGAATCAATTTAAATACAACAATGAGAAGATGAATTTCTACCTTAAGCCTTGAGTTATAGGCAAGGAAACTTAATTTTGCAATTCACTCCTTAATTCCTTTAAATCTTCAAGCCAAATTGAGATGAAATCGCACTCTCTTATCTTCCTCTCTCTAGTCGGCTACCACAAGGAAAAAGGGGCTGATGAAATGTTTTGTAATGCACAAGAATGAGTCTTCAAAGTGTTAAGTAAGTGGCCCACTAGTGGTGGCAAAATGGTGAATAAAGCAACTTGTGGAATTAACCTATTTTAATCTAATTTAATCGCCTAAATCACATTCAGGTAAATATGCCATAAAATCACATAAATTATGACTAACACAGAACATCAATCAGCTTCGGATTCGGCCGCCGATAAGGCCTTCAATTTGCAGTTTAAACATACATACACAAACAGATAATCAAACAGGCAACAGATAGACATACAATTAAACAGATATACTCAGTCAATTCAGTTCCAGATTTCAGTCAGTCAGTTCAGTATTTCAGTTGATTCAATTACTTAGCATAATCAGTCTCAGTTTAACAGTAATCAGCAATTTATCGGTAAACAGTGGTGAGGTTTGTTACAATTGCAAACCGAAACTAATTAACTATTCTAGTTAACTAATTATTACAACAATTGAAACAATTTAATTAACTTATTCTAAGCTAATTAAATATTACAAAATGAATTAATTAGCTAAACAATTTAACTAACTAGTTACAAAGTAAGTAAATTAGCTACCACTAATTAACTAAATAAAGCCGTTAAATGGCCTCGAGGGGCGAGGAATGTATGCATGCTCACCGCCCTGCCATTGAACACCTCTGTTTGCACATATTTGATCACTGAAAATTGTGCTAACTCCCAGAACACCTCTGCTCCTCTCAGGAACACACTGAGCATCTTTCTTCATTGATGGCCGATTGGCTATCAATGGTGGCCGTCGGCTACCATTGGTGGCCGGTCAGCGACTGCTAATGGCCATCGGCGAATGCTAGTGGCCATCGGCCACTACTAGTGTCCGGTTGGCTACCCCTTCCTTGAACTTCCTTTTTTGCTGTAACAGAGAGTAAACAGAGGCAAAACAGTGTATTCTCAAGGAGTGTATGTACTGCTACCCTCCTTATCATCACACAAGCTCAAATTGGCCCTCAAACCATCAACCAAGCATTTTCCATGCATGATGGCTAAGGAACCAAGCTTGTACAAGCTTAATGAATGCACAAACAAGACTAAAACAACCACCACCTTATCATACATGATCAAGGGTGACGGTGACCAAGGAAAGTGGCACATTTCATCACTTCGAGTATGAAATGTCCAATTTTCCTCGTGTTCGAATTAACGTCCGATCCAAACACATGCAATGCAACACAAAAGATGTTTATCTTGCCTCTTTTACTTGTTCATTTTTGCTTACTCATTTTAGATTACCAATCCATTCTTTAATTGATTAATCCAAAAGTGAGTGTCCTCTACTGGAAAGTGGGCTTAAACCACAAGTGCCTTAGGCATGAAAGAGACCTCATGCCGTTGATAATAAACCCCCGAAGGGATTAAACCATTAAGTATGGATGTCTCAATTTTACACTTAAGCAAACAAGTAGTTTAAAACCACTTTCAAAGCAAACGAAAAAGCAAAGAATAGAGGGAGATTGCAGAGATTTCAGTGCTGAAATGAAGTGCAAAATAACACTAAAACATGCTTTCAACTCAAAAGAATGATGATCAAAGCATTAAAACACCAAGCTAATGAAGGAATTAACACTACAATGATGATCAAAGCATTAAAACACCAAGCTAATGAAGAAATTAACACTACAACCATGCCATACAAGGCTCAAGGACTTAACCAGCCTAAAACATAGCTAAAACAAGTCAAAACAGTAGCAAAAACATGCTAGACCAAAGCTAAGTTAGGCTATAAAAACATGCTAACATGTAAGGCAACTACGCATACAAGCAAGACAACAAGAAGGGTAGGCTAACCCCTTCAATTTTGGACTTCAAAAGAAGGTTTTTGTCACTAAAAAACCTCTGAATTTCAGTGGTAAAAAGGCCTAAAAAGTTTGATTTAAAGGTGATGAATAATAGCACAAAAAGCTTCACAAGCTAAAGAGCAAAAATGGGGGACAACCCCCTAACTCACAAAGACTCAAACTACCATTTTTATGCCTCAAAAATAGAATTTTTTACACTTCAAAAACAGCCTTAAACAGTAGAAAAAGATGGCAAAGCAAGCATACACAATAAGCTTAAATGAGGTAAGTTCTATACCTCTGAAGCAAAGCACAATTCAGCCGCAAATTCAAGCTCAAACCCCCTTCCAAGGCTCAAACACAACTCCAAGGGACCTCAGCTCAATGGTGGTCAAGTTTGGTTAAGGGTTAGTGTGCAAAAGTGTAGAGAAAACTAACTACAAAGCACAAAATATCAAGTGAGAGAGTGAAAGCTAGAGAGAGAGAGAAATTTTGGTTCAAAAATGTCTAACCCTCTAAAATGGGGGAGGACACCCTCTATATATAGAAAATCAAGTTTTGAGCTTGTATATATCCTGCCATACACGTGTATGAAGATGCAGCTCAGTGAGCAACAGCTGGCACAACTGGCAAACAAATATCTGGAAAAAGGGACCAATGGCCGTCGGCCACCACTGGTAGCCAACAGGCAAAGTCCATGGCCGACAAAGCCCAGGGTTGGCCGACAGGTCACCCTTTTCTCTAGGCAAGAGACAACAAGCTCTTGGTCCAAAAACATGCACAGAACATGCAAGATTTAGAGGCTCAAAGACAAGGCGTTCCGCCGAGGACTTCGGGCGCTCAAAATGAACACAAACAAGCACAAACATCGAGTGCACAAACAATGACGTCCAAGTCTTGAGGACGGTCAAAAATGGGGTGTCTACACTTTACATCCATGTCAGATTCAAACACTTCTATTTCTATTCGCTTCATTGATCATTTAATCAATTTTTGTTCATTGTTCACTTATTCGGTTCTAACTTTCATTCGTTTACTCATGAGATGCAATGCACATGAAATACACTTTAAAACTATGTAAACGGAGGCCAGGAAGGTAGAAAAGAAGAGCAAAAAGCAAACTGAGGCTGTTCAAAAGGGCCGCACGTGTGGAGGGCTTGGCCGCATGTACGGGACTAGTGCCACACACGTCCCTTGCACCTGCCTTTATTTTAGTGTGTAACATAAAACTGCCTTGTTTTCTGCACGTGCGGGGCCCCAAGCCGCACGTGCGGTGCTGGGTTTGTTTGAGGCCGAAATCTGCCCTGTTTTGGCAGTGCAATACTTGTACAAAAACAACACTATTTTCATGCAATACACACCCAAAACCTCATGTAATCATGTTAGAATTTGAGCTTTAAACATTGATTACAAACCATGGCTTTGAAAGAAACTCAATTGTCCATTTAAATAATTCAAAATTTTGAAAATATATGAAATCTTGAACTTCAAAGTTAGAAAATTGAAATCTTGAGCTTCAAGACTCAATTCCCATGGAATTTCCCTTCAAGTTAAAACTTTCATGCAAGACAACAAAAGAATGAGCATGCAATTCAAGAATTATGCCATGCATGAGGCTATCTTAAATTATATTTCTCATCTTGTCCATTTTAAGCCATGTATATATTAACTTTTCATTGTATGAGCCAAAATTCTAATTTCTCATCAATTATGCTAAGTTAAACTTCAATCTCTAAAGATGATGGACAAAGAAGTCTCTAACTCAAGAAATTAGAAAGAAAAGCCTGCCTTGCTTTGATGCTTATGGAGAATTCAAATAAAGACTCTCCTGTCTTTGTAAGTTCTTCTCTTCTCCTTTCTTTCTTACTCTTAGTTGAACTCTCACCATCAAAATCTTTCCCCATCTCTACATGTATGTACCTGAGCTTATCAAGGCCCACTACACTTCTCTCTTAACTCTCTTCATGTATTCAATTTGATGAGTATGAATGAAAACACTAGGCTCACTAGGCTCAAATTAATTAGACTAATAAATTAAGTAAAATCATCTAAGGCTAAGAAATTAATTAAAATCCATTTGACTCAAGTTAAATTAATCTCATCATCTTAAAATCTTAATTACACTAGATGAAATTATACTAAGGTAAATCGGGCACTAATTCTTTTCCTATTGCTTAATTCTATCTTGTTAAAATTAACGAACCAGACAGGTTTAATTTGCTCTTATATGTATCTGTTCACAATAATACATGGCACAAACCAATACAATACATAAAATACATGGCTCCTAATTCACAATTAACACATAATTAACTTAATTAATTTATTAATTAAGGAGGCGATCGTCACATTCTTACTCCTGTGAAGAGAAGATTAGAAATCAATGATCAAGCAGGAATTGTGTTGTCTAGGAATTATAGCTCAATGGTTGTTGAAGCTGGGGGTTATGAGTCATTAACTTTTGATGAGAGAGATGCAAGGAATTACATTGACAGAGCTAGAAGATTGAGGCTTGGAGAAGGAGATGCCGATGCACTTCAAAAATATTTTTGAGGATGCATGCAAAAAATTCGAGATTCTATTATATGATTGATGTTGATACTGACTTTCGCATTAGAAACTTGTTTTGGGCATGCAATGAGTCGGGTAGCTTATGAAGAATTTGGAGATGTTGTTTCATTTGACACAACTTATCTCACTAAGAAATATGATATGCCATTTGCTCCGTTTGTAGGAGTTAACCACCATGGACAATCGATTTTGCTTGGTTGTGGGTTGTTATCTAGTGAAGACACTGATACATTTGTTTGGTTATTCAAAGCATGGTTAAATTGTATGTCAGATCATCCTCCAAAAGCTATAATAACTGATCAATGCAAAGCTATGCAAAATGCTATAGAAATTGTCTTCCCAAATACTCGACATCGATGGTGTTTGTGGCATATAATGAAGAAAATTCCGGAGAAATTAAAAAGTTATTCTCAATATGAATCCATAAAGTTGGCTGTACAAAATGCAGTGTATGACACTTTCACAAAAGATGAATTTAAGATAAGATGGAAAGAGATGATTGTAGAATTTAATCTTTATGAGAATCAGTGGTTGGGGGTATTATATGATGAGCGACATTGATGGGTTCTTGTCTATGTGAAAGATATTTTTTGGGCTGGAATGTCAACTACACAACGAAGTGAGAGCATGAACGCCTTTTTTGATGGATATGTCAATCTGAAGACTACATTAAAGCAATTTGTTGAACAATATGAAAATGCCTTGAGAAGTAAGGTAGAGAAAGAGAAGAAAGCTTACTTCAAGTCTCGACACAAAGTGTTTAATTGCCTAACTGTGTATGGTTTTGAGAAGTAATTTCAGGATGTCTACAACAATGCAAAATTCAAAGAAGTGCAAGCAAAGATGAAGAGACTACTTTATTGTCAGTTGTGTCTTGTAAAAGAGGAGGGTTCAATTTGCACATATTTTGTCAAGAAAGCCGTGGTAGTTTTTGGGAAGATAAAGCATATGGATTTTATTGTGTATTATAATTCGACTAAATTTGATGTTCAATGTATGTGTCGGTTGTTTCAATTTAGGGGCATCATGTGTGCTCACTCACTTGTTGTGCTCATTGCAAATGCATAAATGAGGTTCCAAATAAATTCATTCTACCACGATGGAGAAAAGATTTGGATAGAGGGTATACATGCATCAAAACCACATACACTGGCTTTGGGGATGATTTCAATGCAAAGGTCTATGATAAGATGAACAAAAAATTGATTGGCATTGTACAAGTAGCTGGGAACTCTGAAGGCAAAATCAGAATTATTGACCATGGGTTGGATGAAATCAAGGCAAGAGTGATGAAAGATTATGAGGGTGGTGGGAGTAATGTACCAGCTTCTACTAGTAATGCGCCACCTATTACTAGTAATGTAACACCTATTACTAGCAATATACCATCTTCCCCAATTGGGAGCATTAATAGAAAAGCAATCAATAATACAAAGTTGCTTAGTCCTTTGGTTGCTCGCCGAAAAGGTCATCCAGTTACGAAACGAAAGGCCGCCAAAGTAGATCAAATAGTCAATCGGTTGAAAGCAAGCAAAACAAAACATAACAAATCAAAGGTAAATTTCATAGTATTCTCTATTTATTTTTCAATACTGTATCATTTCTCTCTATTAAACTTATCATTTATCGCTACTCATTCATCTTGGTTAATATAGGGTACTAAGGTTCTTGGAGCTGAAGCTCAATCTAAACCTCAACCTAGTACATGTAGAGAGCTTTATCCTTGTATGGTTGGCATGCAAAATAGTATGTATGTGCTGGTACGTGTACATAATTTGAATTTACATCGATCAGTTTATTTTATTTTTGAATAAAGTATATTAAACTATTTTTTTCATGTC
Organism: Camellia japonica; assembly: GCA_030407325.1. Lineage (NCBI taxonomy): Eukaryota > Viridiplantae > Streptophyta > Magnoliopsida > Ericales > Theaceae > Camellia > Camellia japonica. The sequence goes on along the minus strand of JAPPVO010000024.1, from coordinate 45,706,007 downwards.
ATTGTAATTGAATAAGGAGAAATGGTAAATGCGATTGGAGGCACATCGGGAAGTATGGACATTATGAGAAGACAAAGTTTGATGACTGCTCTAACCCAGATTTATAGAGTCGACACATCTCTTACCCCATCAGAATGTATTTGAGGCACATCGGGAGTTATTGACATAATGTGAACTCAACAATCCATGAGTGCTACGAATCAAATTTATGAAGCCATACCGTCTTCTTTTGCTAACTTCAATGTACCAATGGACCGAAATGAGTCTTGTTTTCGTTAGTTGGAAACTTGTAATTTTAATGCATTTTATGTGACTTAACTTGGAATTTATTTTGTGGTAGGAGTAATTTAATGCATCTTTCTTTGTTACTTGATGGAGCATAATTTATGAGATTTATAGAAATTTGATGTTGCTTTGTTGTTATATTTGTTGTCTAGCTCTATACAGATGTGGATGGATTGGTCTTCTTTGGGAATGTTTTATGTTACAGGATCGGACTTGGAGCCAGAGTGGTGTGTGTTGGTTTTTTTTATTGAAAGTATGATAAAAATCTGTTAAAAATCTGATTTCAATGAATTTGTGTTCAAAAATATGTGTCCATAAATTTGTCGTCAAAATTTGTGTTAAAAAATCTATCTTTAAAATATGTGTTCAAAAATCTATGTTGAAAATCTGTGTTCAAAATATCTGTGTTCAAAACCTGTGTCCAGAAATCTGTCTTCAAAATCTATGTTGGAAAACTTGTGTCCAAAAATCTGTCTTCAAAATCTGAGTTAAAAAACCTGTGTCAAAAAATCTGTGTTCAAAAAGCTGTGTTCAACATATTTGTTCAAAAATCTGTGTTAACAAATTTGTGTTCAAAATCTGTGTCCAAAAATCTGTCTTCAAAATTTGTGTTGAAAAATCTATGTTGAAAAATCTATCATCAGAATCAGTGTTCAAAAATAAGTGTTGAAAATCTGTGTTCAAAATAAAGTGTTAACAACATGTGTTCAATCATTTTTCAAACAGATAACAACTTGTGTTCAATCATTCTCCAAACAAACATATAACAACCTGTGTTCAATCATTCTTTAAACCAACAAATAGATAACAACCAGTATTCAATCATTCTTCAAACAGACAAACAGATAGCAGATAACATCTTTATACTTCTCAAAAATAATTGTCATACATCATAAATCTTCATACATATCATCTATTTCAACTTCTAAGTTTCATATAAAATATTACATCTTCATAACTACTACAACACCAATTGCAAGGAAGAAGAAGTCCCATAAATACAACACCAACTTCGATTTATGTCTGTCGGCAATTTTTGTATCTGAGCGCTCTGAAATTGAAGTTGTTCGCTTTGAAATCGAAGTTGTTCGCCCATACTTCGAAATTGTTTAGTGACAGTTGGTATATTGTTCATTTGCACTTGTTCTTCATGTCTACATTGTGAATTTGTAGGCAAGCACCATCTGTAATAACCCTCACCACTGTTTACCGATAAATTACTGATTACTGTTAAACTAAGACTGATTATGCTAAGTAATTGAATCAACTGAAATACTGAACAGACCGACTGAAATCTGGAACTGAATTGACTGGGTATATCTATTTAATTGTATATCTATCTGTTGCCTATTTGATTATCTGTTTGTGTTTTATGTTTAAACTACAAATTGAAGGCCTTATCGGCGGCCGAATCTGAAATTGATTGATGTTCTGTGTTAATTAGATTTTATGTGATTTTATGGCATGTTTAATTTAAATGTGTTTTGGTATGAGTAAATTAGATCAACATTGATAAATTACATAAGTTGGCTTTAATTACAACCTTGCCATAGTAGTGGGCCACTACATCAAATAACTTGAGGCTTGTTATTTCATCTTATACATCAAGTGTTCATCTTTGAGAGGCCAAAACCGACTAGAGAGAGAGATAGGAGAGAGAGCTTGATTTCATCTCACTTTTGCTTGCTATTGCTTGGAAATTTAGAAGATTAAAGGAGTTCTTGCTTGATTGAGCCTCTAGACTTGTAATTGAGGAACCTAGGTATGAGTTTCATTCTCTTAATTGTATATTTAAGCCCTATCTAGCATGGATCATGATGGTTAATGAGCTAAGTCAAGAATTGGTCTTGTAGTGTTGGATTAAAGCTTGTATCATGCATACATGTGTTTATCCTTGCATTGTGAGGTTTGATTTCATGGAAATCTTGCATGCATGTTCATGTTTATATTATAGACCATGTTTTCATCTTGGTTTTGAAAGAATTGGCTCACTTGAGCAAGTATTTGAAGCTTTGAATTGGTTTAAATCCATGCATGTTCCATATTCATCATGTTCATGAAATTTGGTTTGAAATTGGATTTAATTGAAACACCCTTGGGCTTTGATTTATCAAATTGATCTTTGAAACATGTAGTAATATTATGGGTTTTGAAGTGTTTTCCAGAAAATTAGCCCAAGAGGATCGAATTTGATGCATTAAAACTTAGTTTTGAGCTTGAGGTTCAAATCTGGAATTTCCAGATTTTGGACCCACGCTCGAGCGAGGAACTCCACGTTCGAGCGTACACTCTGTGATCATGTCTTCCGCTCGAGCGAGTAAAGTGACGCTCGAGCATGAAATGTGTGCATCCAGTAATTTGTGTGAGCTTACAGTCCGCTCGAGCGAGAGAATCCACGCTCGAGCGAGGACTTGTGTCTCACGCTCGAGCGAGGGTCGAGCGCCCGTCGAGCGTGAATTTTGAGCATCCAGTATTTTCACTGTAGCTTACAGTCCGCTCGAGCGATGGAAGTCACGCTCGAGCGGAGATCCTTTGTCTACATGTCTGCTCGAGCGTAGAAAGCCACGCTCGAGCGAGACCCCTGTTTTCTGAAAATTTTGAAAATGTTTTCTGAGTGCATCTTTGCATCCTCATTCCATCCTAGGCATTCTTAGGCCTAGTTTAAGGCATCTTAATGAGGATATAGATGTAGAACACACCGAGGCAATTAGGGATTAAGTTATTATCTTTCCAACTGTGTAGCTTAGTGTGTGTTCATTCTGTAAACTGTGTAGGGTTGACGACTGGGGACGCGCTCTAGCTTTACTGTAGCCTAGAACTCTGTGAGTAACAATTCTATAAAGATATGTTCAACTGTGAATATTTCTGACTGTTTAACTGAACTGTTTTCTGAACTAATACTGTTAATCGAATGAATATATGTCCTATATTCTGAATTGTATTGTGGCATCCTTAGTAACTACTGTTTACTGTTACTGTTACAGAGATCTCTGTCGGTTCCCTTGTTGGAACCACTACTGTTTACTGATTGATGGCTATCATTGACTGTTCGGTCTTTCAAGACCTACTGTACTGTTCGGTCTTTTTAGACCTACTGTTTACTGTACTGTTATGCTAATGGATGTACCACATATGCCTGTTTACTGTACTGAACAACTGATATACTAATCGAAACGACTATTTTCAATACTAAAGGACATTCATTCTAAACCCCTTTACGCATTATGTTATTCACTGGGCTTTAGCTCACTGCTCATGTATATATGTAGGTGTACAGGCATCGGACCGTTGCTAGAAGCGTCGGGGTAAACTCCAGTTTTGTCAAGCCAACTACTGTGCCTCACTGCGAGGTTCCAAGCCTGTCAAGCCATGGCTTAGGGGTGTTTTTAGTCCCCCTGTCTGTTTCTGTACCTGTTTTGTATAGACTGATAGCACTGTACTGTACTGTTTAATAGGGATTTGGTCCCTGTTCTGAATGATTGCAAATATTGTGCATACTGTTCTGTACTGAGTATATACATATGTATGAAAAGTCTTTTTGCATACAGACTGTCACAGCTCATTGGACATTGTTTATTTACTGTATTGGCTTCCGCCATGCCCCTGTACTCTGTATTACTGTCTTACTGTTAAGCAGGCCTTCGGTAATCTCGGATTACTGGTCGGTTACGGTACTAAACCCATAGGGACGGGTTTGGGTCGTGACACCATCCAATAAAACTACCGCAATCATAACAACAATAAAATTACTTGTTTTTGTTTCGCTCCATCCCAGAACTTCGAATAGTTGCTTTTTTCCGACATTTAGGATAATTTTTGTTGTAATATGTCAATTGATCTAAGGTACTGCCGCTAACAGTTGAAGTTGACATCTACAAAAATATGAAGTCAAATCTCAAACAATGTATTTTAAGTGAATTGAATTCTTCAAACAACAATTGAAATAACAGTTGAATTCTTTTATTTATTTAGTCAAGACGACAGGTGTTGTGCTTTCAAGTATCAAGTCAAGATTGCATAGCCCAATTAACAGACTGAAACATTGTCCCTAGAAAACATAAGGAATGAAAGACCCTTGGGCTTGGCTCCTAAAAAATCAGTCAAATAGACAGTCCAAGGATCACTGTTATATGGGTAGATAATAACCAACAATTGCAGTCTCATGTAAACTTACAAGCACATACAATATATAATGACAAACACAAAGGTTATATATAGGTAACCAATAAGTCTGAATTTTTATGTAAACTAGCAAAAGAAATTATGAATAACAACAAAAAGAAAGGCTAAATATGGAGCCTTACATCCTAGGTTATTGTGAAACAAACAATTTATATTTCGATCGCGTCCTTGTTAGATTGTAGTTAATCGAGACATGGCGAACAAAATGAACCTGCATGTGTCGTAAAGGACTATTAGCAAACAAAAAGAAATGGGCAACAGACAACAAACATCGTGTTAAAGAGGGAGGGAGTGAGATACACATTCATGAATCCAGAAATACCAAATTATTGGACTAGGAAGAATAAATTGTAGTTTTGAACGCTACTTCCACAATGAGCATCAACCCAAACTAAATTACTTGAATCCCTATAATTTTTGGTGAATAATATGCCTCCACCAAGTGGAAGATATGTTTCTTGATATTAATTTTGGTGAAGCCTTGGCATTGGAGAAAATAACTAAAGATGTCAAGGAATTGGGGATCAATGATTGCATGGTTGGAATAATGGGGCTTCAGAGGTTATGTCATGTGGTAGCTAATGTTGGTACTACTCACATCTCAATGCTTAAAGAAATGCACACCATTACTAATAATAGGCCCATTAACTGTGCAATAGTCATGTTTTATTCATTCATAATTGATTTTTGTCCACTCGACAACATCATGCCACTAACGCATGGGTTAATAGTGTTTGAACTAACTCGAGGTTAATATCTCAGATTCTTATGAAATGATTAATTAGGCGTTTAATGGAGAATGTTCTTTTGGAAGTCTAGTCTTTAAAATTCATGTTTGAAAAAATTAATCTTAAATATTAACTGGATGCAGATAAGTGCATGTGTTTAAAATTATTTCGAGCAATAAAAACTAGAAGACAAATTTTCTCAAGCTGAGGACGATGATGCAAACGTGTTTATTTTCATTATTTGAGAAATAACAGAGTTTTCTCTTATTCTTTTTTCTATGTTTCCTTGCATCAAATATAACAAGATAGGATTTCTACATAATGCAGAAGTGCATATAAGACAATAGGCTGCTTCAACATGAAATAGTTCATCCTTTGACAAAACACCTCAGGAAAAGATAATGCTACTTGAACAATTTGCCAAAACAATTCAACAACAAATGGTTTCTTGTTTTATTCACATACAATTTATTAAGTCCTTGTAAATTAGTGATAGATTCAAATGGAATAGAGACAATATCATTCATTCATTCATTGAACTCAACCATTCACATCAATCTTTAATGCTGGAACCTCAGAGCAGTCACTTTCAATGCCGGAACCTCATAAACCCTAGTTTCATCAATCACAGCACCCACTACTACAGCTAATCCAATGTCAAATTCGGGCAAATCAAAATCAAAATCAAAATCCTCCTAAACAGATCAAATCAAAATCAAAGTCACAAAAATCTCAACAAATCAAAATCAGCGCATATATATATATATATATATATATAGAGAGAGAGAGAGAGAGAGAGACAAAACTGACCTGTCAAGAAGACAGATCTGTCGAGAAAAAATAGAGAGTCGAAATAAGCGAGTTTGGCAGGAAGACGGAGAGAGACTCGGTCATCGTGAGTGACTCGATCGTCGTCATCGTGAGAAGCAACAAAAACAATTCGCCGATCATCGTGACTGAGGACTAAGGTAGGCTCAGTCGGAGAGAGACTCGATCGTCACCGAGATTGGAGAGCTGCGCTCGTCGGGGAGCTCGTCAAGAGAGAGAGACAGAAGAGAAGGAAGGACCGAATAGAGAGAGAGAGTCTGAAAATGAATGTCTGAAATGAAAATGAAAATGAATTTGAAATTTGAAATCAATGAGAAATAGAGAGAAACTGGTGAGAGTTAGCAATAGTCTTTCTACATCGGCGCCACGTCATTAGTGGTCAGTTAGTGGTGTTGAATTAGTGGTGTGAAACATTTTTGAATACCCATAATGCCACGCGTAGGTATCGCTCGATCTTGATAAAGATCACGTATATTCACAACAACTTTGACTTGTTTTGAGAAGTAGATTAAAAGTTGATTTTTAAATTTTTTAAATTTTTTTGAAAAAATATATTGAAAAATAGAAAAGAAATTTGGTTTGAGTTTTCTGGATTAAGTTTTTTGAAAACTGCGTTTTTTAGTTTCCGTATTCTTTTGTTTTTAGTGAATATTTTTTAAATTTTAAATATTTTTTTTACTTTTTTAGATGCACCTTAGTTAGATGTATCTAAAAAGTAAAAATTTTGTGAAAAAATATTTTAAAAAATTAATAAATACATAAAAATATAAAAAATTGTACTGAATTCTTGTATTTTTTTTGTATTTTTGGTGTTTAGTGAATTTTTAAAATATTTTTTTTACAATTTTTTTACTTTTTAGGTGTATTTATATTAGGTGTGTCTAAAAAGTAAAAAAATTGCTTAAAATATTAAAAAAATTCAATAAAAACAAAAAAATACAGAAAATAAGAAAGTAGAATTTTCTGAAAAGTGTTTTCTGAAAAATGAAAACAAGCAAGCTGAATATGATTCAAAAAAGTTTAAAAAGCCAAAAACTTACATTAGACTCTTTTGGAAATTTATTGAGTCACATCATCTCTTTACCATTTTATATATTTTTTTCGAAAAAAATTTACAAAAATCAAAAGGCCAGCTTTAACCAACTTCCTAAAACAACTCTTTTAATCATATTCTCAAAACAAGCCTTAAGGCTACTTTTGTTTGATACGGTTAATAAAACAATAATGCTAAATTTATCGAATTTGACCTCGTTCGAATCATTTGAATTTATATATGTTGGTCATCAAACCTATCGTCTAGGAGGTTATCGATCATCTGATAGATGCCGGTTAACAGTCATGGTTGACAAGGGTGACGCTAGTCATTTCTAGTGGTCGTCCAATCAATCGTTCGACTTACATAATTCAGGTAATTTGAACGAATTCAAATTAAGGCCTTGTTTGGCAAAGGCTACAATTGGTGGGTTTCGGCTAAAATTCACAAAAAGACAAAATAGGCTAAAATAGCTAATAAAACAAAATATCACATCAATCATAATCATTTCACTTTTTCTAATATCACATCCAACTACAAAAAAATCCAACAATCTTTCCAAACATACATATTTTAGCCTACTAAAATAGCCAAAAACTAAAATAGCCTATTAAAATAGCCAACTTCCCAAACAAGGCCTAAATGTGCCAATCAATTTCTCTTATAATAAGAACAAAAGGAGACATATATATTATAAGTTGCAATTAGAAGAATAAGTTAATAATATTTATTTTTTAAATGATTAATTAATTTAAATTATTTTTATCTCATAAATTATGAGCAAAAATTGTATCAAAAATTTTGATATAAAATTTTAAAACAAATAATTATAAATAGCATTATAAGCTATATCAAATAGCACTATTATGTTAAAAAATTATTTACAAACATAATTTATATACATCAAAGTATATTTAGAATAATATAATATTGACATATTTATAATTATAAATATTTTAATTAAAAAGCATCATATCATATTGTTACCCTAATATAATTACTGGATACAAGTAGACAAATTTGCAGTCAACGATGTTGTGCCTCGTTTGAGATGAATTAATTTAGTGTAATATTTTGATTTAGTTAAAAAAATTTACAGTATGTTAATTATAAAAAATAAAATAATTATAATTTAAATATGATATTTTATTTTATTAATTAAATTAATTTATTTAATTTTTATTAATTAATTTAGTTAGCAAACCAGGTGTCGGCAAAGATAACGAAGGGGCGTTTTGAGTGTTTGTGAGTTGATGATTACTTCATTTCTAAAGTCTCATACTTTTTGGCCAAAATTTAAAAATAAAATATAATAAAAAGCAATCTATTTCTCATCTTTTACGTCAAACCACGTATATTCAGCTCTTAGAAAGAAGGAAAATTGGCTTGGGTTTTAGAGCATTCCTTACCTATTTTAAAAGATAAATGGCGTCTTATATACCTACGTCAGATCTGTTAAATAATTTTTTAAATTAGTTTTTGTTACAGTAACTCTTTATTTGCAGGGAGTCTCCCTTATATATATATATATATATATATATATATTCTTTGCTTTGTTTAGGGACTACAATATACATCTATGATTTTTATTTTTTTAAAATTTATAATTAAAAATCATGTTTTAATAAAATAGAGAAAGAATAAGGAGTTTGTTAATAGAATAGAGAAAGAATAAGGAGTCTATTGGGAAAAATAAATGAAAAAGTAATTTCTAAAATAGGAAATAAATTTTTTAATGATATTTTAGGATAAAATTTAGATAATCTGGTGGAGATATTCTAAGGGGTAAAGAAAGCTATATCTATATAGGGGTATTTTGAAAAGTTAGTTAAAAGTTAGTTTTTAGTTTTTAAATTTTAATTTATTTTGAATCATATCACCTTTCATATTTTTTATTCATAAAAAAATAAAAAAAGGTCAAAAAATCACTTTTTAACCAACTTTTCAAAACACCCCATAGGCCCTATTTGGAATTGATTTTTTTGATTTTTTTTGGGTTAAAATAATCAATAAAAATAAAATAAGTTAAAATAATTAATAAAATAAATTGTCACATCTAAATCATAATGATTTTACTTTTATCTGACAATTATCAAACCAACTATAAAAATAAGTAAACTATCCTTTCAAATATAACTTTTTTAATTAGACTAAAATAACAAAATAATAAATAAATAAATAAACCTAACTAAAATAAAAATTTCCAAACCGACCATAGAGAGAGATGGCTACGGCTGCCAATCCCACTCCCATTGAGTTTGCTTCTCTTTCTTTCTTGGCCCCCACCAATGGTGGTATTAGCCTCGAGGTTCATCACTCCTACACAGTTTTCTATCTCTTTGACGATGTTTGATTGTTGGATTATGTTAATTAAAATTGTAAGTAAAGATAAGATTAATTAATTTATTGATGAGATTATTAGTATAATAGTATTAAGTCAAAGATGTAAAATAAGTTGTGCTTATTTATACAATAGAGAGACAAAGAAAAGAAGAAGAATTCAAAAAAAATAATGAGCGGTAGGGAGAGTTGCAAAAGGGGATTCACGGTGGTATGAAGGTTGCGAAATGAAATTCATGATGGTCAAGAAAACTACGTAAGCAAGTTCATAGAGGTGGAAAGAGCTACGTAAGATAGTTCATGGTGAGAAAGGGGTTGTAGAAGAATTCACGGTGGTAGGGAGAGACTGAGCAATAATGAGATGGCTAGGAGGGTTGGGCAGTGACAGTAAAAAGTAGAGAGTGTGAGGTGTGAGAATAAAAGAAGATGGGAAAAGATATGAAAAGTGTTAAAGGGTGGCGGTGAAAATGGGGTAAGGTTGTTGGAAGTGGTGAAAGCGACAACAATGACTAAAGATGTTAAGAATTTGAGTTTCAATTAATAGGAATGACATATAATTGAGATGAAAATTGTTATTCAAAGAAATTTAGATGGGTTTCAAGATAAAGTGTGAATGTTATTAACACATCAGAAACCGAAATTGTTACTGGTAAAATTACTATTTTAGATAACATTATTTAATTTTTTATACGTGCTACTGTGTCTAAACAACCTAAATTAAAAACCAGTAGGTTCGATAACCTTTGATAATAGAATTATCTTTAAAAAAAACCGAAACTAACTAAATATATATGAAGTACTTAACTGGTATGTAGTCGGAAAAGATTTAAAATTGCTGATTATAGCAAGAATGGTCAATTGGTCCCCTATAATAATATGGGCCTAGTGGTAATAACTGGTAATTAATTAATTTTTTGTTAACCTCTTTTAGTTACAATCGGTAAATGTTTACCACGTGTCAAAATGAATGTTACAAAGGCCCGTGTTCATCAGAAATTAGGTTCGACATCACATGATTGTATATGTTCATAATTTATTTATATATATATATATATTTTTTTTTTCAGATCATGTATGTATATACTTCTTTATTATTTAGGCAGGTGCAGTGTTTAGGAATAATTTTTTTAGTTGTATTGAAAACAGTAAATTACATAAATATTTGACCTTTTTAAGTAAATTTTTGACATTTTAATTAATTTAGTCAAAAAAATCAAATTGTCAAATAGGACGTTAATGTTTCAAGCAACATGATAATTCTATATTTATTCTTTCAGTGTAATTTATTATAAATTAAAAATTAATAATAAAAAAATAGAAGTCAATAAAGCTCCCTTTCATCGGTTTTCATAATTTATTTTTGAGGAGTGATGGAGACCCCCTCCAATCACCACCCCCACCACCCCCACACGCACGTAGCTGGTGGTGATTGGAGGACAAGGGAAAAAAGAAAAAGAAAAAAGAAAATCCAACCAATGAGAGAGAGAGAGGGGGGTCAAAGGGGTGGGAAAAAAAGAGGGTCTTAGACATTTTTGTTTATTTTTTCAAGTTATTTAAATTATTTTTACATAATAATTATAAGTAAAAATTACATTTAACAGCTAGACATAAATTCTCAAATTTTAAAAAGATTATAAACAATACATATAAATTATACCAAATAGGCTCACAATCATCGGATTATATTTTGAGATTTTATATCTCAAATTTTTTTACATAATTACACTGCTAATGATAAATTATAAGAAAAAAAGAAAGGAAAAAAAAAGAAAAGAAGAAGAACAAATGATCTCTGACCTTCTTTCCATGATTGATGGTTACTCATAGAGAGGGAGAGAGAGATGGCTTTAAAAAATTGATGATGAATGATTAATATAAAGAGTTTAATCAAACCCTTCCACTGTCTAGTGTCAACTAGCCAATTAGAAGATCATTAACTATAACTTAATCAAAATTAGCTTCTGTAATCACGTGCAACCAGTCTTCTCTAATTATATACATACAAAAAAAGAGCCATTTGGGCACACCAATTATTTTATAGAGGTAGAGACATACGTATGATTGATACTTTGATATGCTTTATGAATTCATACTGTTTGTAAACTCTCATAATTCAACAAGTTTAGATTTTAAAGATAAAAATTTAAGAATAAAATTATATTTTAAAAATGAAATATTTTAATTGTTAAAAGTATCATTGTTGTATTTTTAGCGAAGAATTTGAATATTTAATGATAAATTACTATCCCTTTAGAACTAAAATTTTTATTATAAAAAATGCATTTATTAGCGACATTTTCTCTATCACCATTTTTTGTTTTTGTATTTTATATTTTGTGTGCTATTTCTCTTTCCTCTCTACTAACCATTATCTGTTTTTTGTTTATAATTATTTTTTGTTGGTTAATATTATTTTACTTGAATTTTTATACTAAAATAGCGTGATAAAGTCATTTTGTATAATAAAAAACATGTCACTCATTATAAAGTGATAGATCAAAATCCAAACAAAATCATTATAAACATATATTTTGTATTGATTTTATATTTGTATATCATTACTTTAAAAAAAAAAAAATACTTTTAATAGTTTTTGATAGCATGATATGTGTTAATTGACAATTGATGCAGAATATTACTTCAAAGGCGTATAATAGTTTTTCAAAGCTATAAAAAGAAAATATTAATTTTAATCTATTTTTTTCAAAACTATTAAAGGTGTTAGTCAATTATTTAATTATTTATCTTTAATATGTGTAGCTCCTCTCTTCCTTTATGGTGCTTCTCTCCTTACTCCACTGTGGATTCATATGTTTTTAGAAAAAAAATCATATGTAATTTAAAATTTTGAATCTTTTTATATAGGAAGTTAAAAAAATAAATTTTGGAATTTAAAATATAGCTATACAAAACCATGTCTTTTTGTGTCCTTATAGTTATAATTAATTTTAATCTATCTATTAGGTATCCTTATTTATATTATTATATAAATAAAAATGTTGTACAATAATTGAAGTTGTCCTAATCTATTTTTTTTTTCAAATATAAAATTGTTAAAATGCATATGTTGCAATATCATTAATTTCTTCGATTTATAAATTTTATTTTAAATCTGATAAGATTTGTTCAATGACTAATATTAATTTTTTGTAAAAAAATTCCAATATATTTATTCCAAAAATTAATATAGCAAGTCTACAAAATCATATTTTAAAACTCAAAATTATTAATATTTTATTTATTTTTGTTTTTGTTTTAAATAAACATGTTAAAATATAAATAGCTACCCAAATAAAATTATACTTATTAATAAATATGGCATTAGTTTTAATTGTAATCACATCTTTTTAAAGTCTTAATTCATTTTTAAATTTTTTTTTTGATATTTTAAATTACATGTTATGATGATTTTTTCTCACTCATTAAGTTTTTAAAATTTCTTTAATTATTTCTCTTTCAAAAACTAATATGACAATTTTTTAAAATTCATATATTTTTATTCTAAAATAGTGAAATATTAGAACTATGTCATTTTTTTATAACAAAGTATAATTTTAATTATTAATTGTCAATACAACAATTTTAATATATCTATACTATATATTATAGTAAAGGAACATTTGAAACAAAACTCTTAAATATATATATATATATATATATATATATATAATTTTACACTAACGAATTATTGATAAAAAATAACGTAACTATTATAAGAATTAAAATCTTAAAAGAAGTCAATATAACTATATTTTCCCAAATCTCGGAAGTGAATGTAATTTATCTTTTTTTTTTTATTACTATTATTATATGTCCCTAAAAAGTGTATCTATTTGCACTATTGTGAAGGCTTAGGGTTTTCAATCTTAGAGTATGTGAATTGGACAACTTAGCAATTACATTACAGTCATGTTTGATGAGAAAAATTGAATTAGTAATTTTTGAGTTTTACGTTAATTATATTTATTAGTAAAAAAAAAAATTATGAGATTAGCAGTGTTGTAGGATTAAAAATCCTTTCAATAGTGAAATTAACGTTCTCATAAAAGAGGTGAGTTGTTAATTCGATGCCATGGAATTGAACTTTATTAATCTCATTTTACAAAAATAACAAACTCGCATTTTATATAATAAAAGATTTTATGAAATTTTTGTATATTTAATCTCAATTAGCTAATATTACCACACTGGTGCACTCAATTTCAATATATTCATAATTACAAAATCAAACATAACCTATAATCCCATTATAAGTTATACTTTGATTATGAGATTTATTAATTTGATAACAGTTTTGTTTGTAAAGCATTTATAAAAATAAAAAATAAAAAAATAGTTTGATTAAATAATGATAATTACTTGATTACAACATCATATTTTAGAAATAAACAATTAGCATAATTTGTAAATAAATTGTTTACTGTTCTAAACAATATAATGAAATTGTGTGACTTCTATAAAACCTAAATGATTTACTCACTATTATCAAATTGGACCCATGGTGTGTCCATTTATCCAAACTGTAAGGTTCAATCCGTGCAGTGAATTAGAGACAAACTATTGGCCCTGTTTGATAAGGCTTATTTAAGTTTTTAGTTTAATTTAAGTTATTTTGATGTGTTTGGTGCAGCTTAACAATACAGCTTATAACTTTTTGTAAGTCAAAAATCAACTTATTCTTTGAGTGGGAGAGGAGAAACTTAATTTATAAGTCAAAAATCAGCTTATGTTCACAGTTATAAACTATAAGCTATTAAGGTATAAGGTATAATCACTTTCCTACCGCTCTACCAAACGGGGCTATTATCAAATTGATACCTTTCATTGAACAATATTTTATAATAATAATAAAAGAAACAAAATAAAATTTTTAATACTTAATAAATTTATATATTATTTATGTTAATAAAACTAAGTAACCCAACTACCCTAGTTGAGAAATAATACATTATTGAGCTGTATTGCACGTAAAACCCAGTAGTTTAATAGTAAGAAATCAAGTTTAAGATTAAAATAACAATAATAAAGTTTAAGTATTAAGTAATTGAAAAAATATATATATTTAATTAACAAGCCCACGCATGGCTCTCCGCGAATCTCTCACCCCCTCGAGTGGGGATTCGCTTTGCTCTATATTTTCTAGCAATGCAAATTTCAATAATATGTTTTGGGGAAATGTGAAAAAACAAATAATTTTTTTCTTGGATTTCTTGAATCCCATGTTCTACAATAAAATATTTAATGAATTTGTTAAAAGGTTATATGGGCCCTATTGCTTGTACTCTATCTTACTTCTTTTTTTTCTCTATTTTTTTGTCCCCCAAAGGAGCATGCAAAGTTACTTTTCCATTGTTCATAATTTCACAATTATATTGTTTGAATTAATCATAATAATAATCACCCTATTTGTTTGATTTTTTATAATTTATTTTAAATATTTATAATTTTTGAAAAATTATTTTCCCCCCCTAAAAAAAGAAAATTATATGAAAATGTTTAGTGTTTTTTATTTTTTTACTAAACTGTTTTTAGTTAAAAGAAAAAAAGTTGAAAACTCAACCAAACAGGGTGGGTTTTATTTTGAGTTTTTGTCAGGTATTTTCTTTTATTATTATTATTTTTTTAAAGTAAGATAATTTTATAAAAAGCAAAACAACATGCATAAAAAATGAAACCATCTAAAAGAAGGGGACCATCCAAGCACAAGGCATCACTTGAGGAGAAAGGACCTACCAAATAACAAGGACAAAATAGACATTTTCTTAGTGAATTTTTTTCAATTTTTTAATTTATTTTTTATTTTTTTGATTTGTCCAGTAGAGTATATTTTAATTTTTTTCAAAAAACATAACTAAAAACGGAAAAAAAAGTCAACAAATAAACCAATCTCTTTATTCAAGATTTTAGGAATCAAACTTTTTTGTTCTTAAAAATAAAAATCTGATTGCAAAAATTATTTGGAGACTAATTCTTGTCATCATGAGTGTCATTGTTAAAAAGTTATTCTGAAAAGTTAAAAAATAAAAGAAGAAGAAAAAATGGTGTATCTAAATGATAAAAGAGTTTGTTTAAAGAATACAATAAACTAAACATAAACTAATCTCTAAATTATCTCATAAAAAAAGTTAAAAAATAATGAGTCTCATCGTTTCATGAATGTAATATTTATAGAGCGAGGAAGACATGAATAGCATGGAAAAAGTATAATGTATGATGGTTAGGTTTTTAGATAAGAGAAATAATTGGTTAGATAAAGAATATACAAGAATAATTTTTTTCATATTTCCTTTTCTAAATTATAAATCAAGGAATCATTGTAACAAATAATAAATTATGAGATTTAAAAAAAAATTATATATAGTATAGATATGCTTACATTTATTTGGGAATAAAATTGTGTTTAATTATGGAATAGAGAGAGAATCTAGTTATAAGGTTTAATTTTTATTTTATGTAAAGTTTAATTTTAGGTTTATATAGATTAGTTGTGAAAGATATTAATAGTATACATTTTATGAGAGGTGAGAAAGTTTTTTTTTTCATTATATTTATATTAGAGAAGATTGTATGAGATTTATATTCTTTTTAAATAAATGCTTATTTTGAGAGGGAGAGGGGGGTTGAGAATATATTTGCATTAAATAATTTTGAAATTTAATATTTATGTCATTGGAATAGCCAATACATGTTTTAATTTTTTTTATAAAAATTCAAAATTTTGAAAATTATATTTAAGGTTTTGAAACAACCTCTAAAATGAAAAGTCAGTTTGGTATAATATATAGTATAGATAGATAGATTATGAGATTTAGGAAATAGCTAAATATTAGGGAAGAAATTTTAGGAGCTTGTAATTTAATATATATTTTTTTAAAATATATAGTTACTTTGTTAACCAATAGTATTATTTTTAAATGTTTTTAAAATTACAAAAAATTACAATTTTAGGTTGTTATGTTTGTTTGTTTGTTTGTTTGTTTTATTATTTTTATTTTTATTTTTCAATCTATGGTTACTTTGTTAGCGGATAATACTATTTTTAAATATTTTTAAAATTACAAAAATTATCAATTGTGGGTTTATGTTTTTTTTAATCCATAACGTTTTTAAAATATATATATAATTACTTTGTTACGAGATGAGATTTGTGTTTTTTTTTTTTTTTAATGTATAATTACTTTGTTATGAGATGAGATTTAAGAAATAGATAAATATCAGGGGAGATATTTTAAGAACTTGTAACTCAAAATTTTAGGTGATTTTTTTATTTTTTTTTCCCTTTAATCTATAATTACCTTGTTAGCTAATAGAATTATTTTAAATATTTTTAAAATTACAAAAATTATCAATTGTGGGTTTACGTTTTTTTTAATCCATAACGTTTTTAAAAAATATATATAATTACTTTGTTACGAGATGAGATTTGTGTGTGTGTTTTTTTTTAATGTATAATTACTTTGTTATGAGATGAGATTTAAGAAATAGATAAATATCAGGAGAGAGATTTTAAGTACTTGTAACTCAAAATTTTAGGTGATTTTTTATTTTTTTTCCTTTAATCTATAATTACCTTGTTAGCTAATAGAATTATTTAAAATATTTTTTAAATCACAAAAATTAGCAATTATGGATTAAAACTTTTGAGTTCTCACAAGCCTTGTCATTATAAACCCTTTTTTCTTTATATAATATATATATATATATATAATTGTGTTTAATTATGGAATAGAGAGAGAATCTATGTATAAGGTTTAATTTTGGGTTTATAGACATCAAACTAGTTGTGAAAGATATTAATAGTATACATTTTATAGGAGGTGAGAGAGTTTTATTTTCATTATATTTATTTTAAGAGAGAGAAGATTGTATGAGACTTAAATTCTTTTTAAATAAAAGCTTATTTTGAGAGGGAGAGGAGCGTTGGGAGAAAAATGCTTGAGACTCTCATTTTTTGGAGACCTCACTATTGATGTATGTGTGGGACCCACTCATGTATGTGTGGGGCCCACACTATCAATGGTTGAGATCCAGAGGGAATTGTGGGAGTCTCCAAAACAAAGAGGTCTCAATCATTGTTGGGGGTTGAGAATTGTGTGTATGTGTTTTTTTTTTTGGTACTTACCAATTAGTCCTATTAACTAGACTTATTTACCTACAGGTCCTAACTAATAAATTTAACACTATAAAAATAAGAGAGTGATAAATTTATCACTAAAAATTTATTCATAAAAACAAAGAGACTGATAAATTTATCACTATAAATTTATTCATAAAAATAAAAGACTGATAAATTTATTTTTATCACTTAATAAATTTATCAAATAGGACTTAATGGGTAATAAGTCTCCAAAATAGGACCTATTGGGTAATAAGTCTCCAAAGTAGGACCTATTGGTAGTTTACCCTTTTTTTTTTTGGTGTTGACTAGCAATATATTTGCATTAAATAATTTTTAAGGTTAATATTTATGTCTTTTGAATAGCCAATAGATGTTTTAAATCTTTTTTTATAAAAATAAAAATTCAAAAAATTAGATTAAGGGGTTGTTTGGTTTTTGAGTTGGGGCTAAAAAATTACAAAAGGACAAAAAAAAGTCAAAAAATCACAAAAAGCCAAAAATCACAAAAAGACAAAAAATCCACAATTCCAAAGCTAAAAAGCCAAAAAAAACCAATCAGCTAAAAAAATTAAAAAAATTAAAAAGCCAACTAAAAAAGTCATTGTCAACCAAAGGCTTAAGGTTTTGAAACACTTAGAGCCTCTAAAATGAAAAGTCACTTTGGTTGGTGTTTGGGAAGTTTGGGACTTAGGGTTTTTTTTGATTTTTTTCACAAAAAGACAAACTTTTTGCAAAACCAAAAAAAACACATCCAAACAAAATATCACATCCAATCTCATAATCATTGCACTTTTTCTCTCACAAACATCACATTCAACTACAAAAAAAACCAACTATCTTCCCAACACAAAAAAAAAATTCTCCAATAATATCCTACAACTAAAAAAACCTATATAAAAACCAACTTCCCAAACAGCAAGATAGATAGATTATGAGATTTAAGAAATAGATAAATATTAAGGAAGAGATTTTAGGAATTTGAAATTCAATATATATATATATATATATATATTTTAAATCTATAGTTATTTTGTTAGCCAAAAATATTATTTTTAAAATTACAAAAATTAGCAATTTTAGGGTACTATGTTTTTTACTTTTATTTTATTTTAAAAATATATAGTTACTCTATTAGCTATTAGTACTATTTTAAAATTACAAAAATTAGCAATTATGATTTTACGTCCTTTTTAATCTATAACATTTTTTAAAAATATATATATATATATATATATATATATATATATATATAATTACTTTGTTATGAGATGAGATCTGTGTTTTTTATTTATTTTTATTTTTTTTATGTATAATGTTTTTTTTAATGTATAATTACTTTGTTATAAGATAAGATTTAGGAAAAGGAGAAATATTAGAGGAGAGATTTTAAGAACTTGTAATTTAAAATTTTATGTGGTATTTTTTTTTTTCCCCTTTAATCTATAATTACTTTGCTAGTCAATATAATTTTTTTTTAAGATCACAAAAATTAACAATTGTAGAATAAGATTTTGAAACTCTCACAAACCTTCCCACTAGAAACTCCATTTTCTTTATACAATATAGGGTAAATTACAAACACATCCCCTAAGGTTTACCTAAATTACAAATTATCCTCTGTGATTTTTGAAATTACATTATGCCCCATAAGGTTTCTAATTTCATAACAAATATGTCATTTTATTAATAAATCATCAAGTTAATTAACAGCTTTTAATAATGTTAAAATTTTATTTCAATTAATAATTCAGATAATTTTATTATTGTATAGGTGAACAGTTAGAAATTTCACTTTTTCAATTAATTCTGTTAAATAAAAAATTCTGATAGGGAGTTATTTGTAATTTTTTAAACTACATGGAGCAATTTGTATTTTAAGCAAACTTCAAGGGTGTATTTGTAATTTACCCTATAATATATAGATTTTGAGTGTTTTAGCCCTCGTTTGGCATGAGGGGTTTTTGGGCTTTTCTGCTAAAATAGTCATAAAAAAAACAAAATAAGCAAAAAAATTAATAAGACAAAATGTCTCATCAAAATCATAATCATTTCATTTTTTCTCTCACATAAATAAAAATAAAAAAACCAAAAAACATATCCCAAATAAAGCCTTTTAGCTCCAGGCTAAAATAGCCAAAAAATTAAAAAGTTAAAAAATCAACTCACATCCCAAACGAAGCCTTAATCTTACTGAAAAAAATATAAAACTATCACTTTGCTTCCTTTGGGTTTTCTAAAAACACTTTTTAAAAAATTCTTCTACTTTTTTATTTTCCGTACTTTTTTGTTTTTACTATTTTTTTAATATTTTAAGTAATTTTTAAAATTTTTAGACACACCTAACATAAATATACTTAAAAAGTATAATTTCATGAAAAAATCTTATAAAAAATCACTAAATACCAAAAATATATATAAAAAATATATATATATATTTTTTGTATTTTTATGTATTTATTAATTTTTTGAAATATGTTTTTCACAAATATTGTACCTTTTAGATACATCTAAATAAGGTATATCTTAAAAGTAAAAAAAAAATACTTAAAATTTAACAATATTCATTAAAAATAAAAAAATATATGAAAAATGAAAAACTCAATTTTCAAAAAATTAAATTCAAAAACTAAAACAAACACAGAATTATATCTTTGTTAAATTTTAGGAGGGTGTGAGTGTAATTTATTCTAAGATAATGGCTTCTCCTCTGTCTGTGATTGGACTAAGGAGTACTATTTGACTCATAGGAGACTATCACAGATTCCGTTTCAATAATATAAACCGTTGTAGAACTCGTCGAGTACTATATATTATAAATAATCACGTTGATCGGATATCAATATCTATGTGATCAAATCAGATTTTTATAAGTAGTTTATTTTTTACTGTCCATTTTTTTTATACAAAATGAATTTAATCATATAACTATCGATATCTGATTAATGTAATTTTTTATAATTATATAATATTCAATAATTTTTATACATTCAACGATTAAAATTATCAAAATGAAACCCATAATAAATTCTTACGGATCTAATAATGCCCTCCAATTTGGAGGGAAGCCATTCCCTTGTTCAAAAATAAGAGAGACAAGTTTTACGGTTGTTATCGATAAAGGCGCCTAGCAAAGGCAAAGAACGAAACAACCGTCCAGATCTTTTCTTTTTGAACACCAAATCTGGGCCGTTAATTTTTTTCGCTATCAACTTTCGACATAAAAGGGACAGGTCTATGGAGTCCATGTTAAAGACAGTGCCACCCCATAATACCCTGTCCTTTTCTTGTACTGACAATTGTACCCCTTGTTTTATCTTCATCGAGGAAATTAATATTTTATCTATTAGGGGTGGTTTCGTCATTAAACAATCAAAATGCAATTACTACACGTTATGTGTGGTCCATTTTTGTTTTTATGTATGCTCTTAGCATTTTCCTATGTATATGAAAAATGTTAGAAGCCTTAAGTATTTCATCAAATATTTTATGAGTGTAAGCCTTATACATGTGAGTTTCACATTTATATGATATTGAATAGATTATTTGATAAAATATTTGAGATTTTTATAATTATTATATGTATATTGATGTGAATTTATTTTTTCTTAACCAATGAATCTGTTTGTTTTTAGAGGTAGAATAGAGGGGTTTCGTAGTGAGGGAATTAATATTAAGTAGATTGATAGTGAGGGGATTAAGTAAAATTGTATTTATTTTGATGATAATTGTTGGTGTAGGGATTGCTAAATTATTTTTATATAAAATAAATATAAAATAATAAAACAAATAAAAAATGAGAAATTTATTAGAAAATCATTTTTCAAGTGTTTGTATCCAAATTAGTCTATAAGATATTCTTATATTCTAATAAGTCTTATTATTTGGGTATTTGATTTACTAAATCTTAATTCTTATATTTAAGGCATTTTATAGACATTTCTACCTTTACAATATTTTTTGAACGGTTAGCAATTTGGTGATGTAAGCATTCATATTTTACAATGTGAATATTCACACTAATGTGTAAATGTTAACATCGACAATGTGAATATTCACATTGGCATGTTAACATTCACATTGACGGTGTGAACATTCACATCACGGAACATTCATAATGTAAATGTAAATATTATTAGGGGTATTTTGGTAACTATGTCACCCATATGACTTATTGGAACATAATAAAATAATGTGGATTAAATGGAATATAAGTATGTCAAAAGGGTTTGTGAAAAAGTGCCCCATAAAAAATACAAAAACATTAAACATCAATGTTCAAAAAAAAAAAGGCCAACATGTAAAAAATAAAAAATAAAACAAAACAATTAAAATTATGATTTTTACTTAACAAAAATTAAAAAAAAACATTAATGTTAAAAAAAAAAAATGCCCAGCAAGTGAAAAATAAAAAAAATAGTCTAGTGAATTATTTTCTAATACTAAGTTCAAGCCTTCCTCTTGATCCCCTCTCCAAGTAGGAATGGCAACGGAGCGGGGCGGGGCTGGGGATCACCCTCCCCGTCCCCGATCCCCGATGGCAGAACTTCCCTCTGTCCCCGTCCCCGTCCCCGTCCCCGTCCCCGTCCCCATCCCCGAAGGGGAACCAACTACCGCCCCTACTCTCGCGCCCCTAACGGGGATTGGGTTTCCCCGACCCCAAAAATCCCCGGCCAAAAATACAACATCAACATCAAAAGAAAAAAAAAAAAAAAATCAACATCTCAACAACATAAAAAAAACAGCATCAAGAACATCAAAAAAATAAAAAATAAAAAATAAAAATCAAAACAACAGATCTTCATCACCAACAAATCTGAAAACAACATCTTCATCACCAATAGATCGAAAAAGCAACATCTTCATCACCAACAGATCTGAAACCAACGGATCCGTGAGAGGAGAGAGAGAGAGGAGATCTGAGAGAGAGAGAGAGAGGAGATCTAGAGAGAGAGAGAAGAAGATACCGTGTGAGAGAAGAAGGCGGCGGTGAGGGAGCTGCTGGTGAGACGAGAGGAGCCGGCAGTGGTAGCTTCAGATCGATCGAACCACGGTCTGTCCATCTTCAAACTTGTCATGTGTACGGGGGCTGTGACACGGTGAGATGAGAGACGTAAGTGAGAGAGAGATAGACGAAAGAGATGAGAGGCGTGAGAAGAAGGAGGATGAGGGAGGAGGGGAGTGGTGGGAGGATTAGTGGAGGAGGAGGTGGCGGTGAGAGATGGTGAATAAGAGAGAGACCAGAGACGGTGGAAGAGACATGTGAGGAATGGAGAGAGAGAGAGTAGATCTATAATGAGATATAGATGAGAATAAAAAAAAATATATATATATATAATATATAAATCATTCGGGGACAAACGGGGCGGGGCTCGGGGCTGGGGCCGGAGCATGGCGGGACTGAAACATGTATCCCCGTCCCCGGCCCGATTATCATCGGGGATTTTTTTTTTATCACCATCCCCGGCCCGTCGGGGGTATTTTTTGGGGAATAACCGTTATATTCGGGATCGGGAGGTCGGGTCCCCATCGGGCCGGTTTCAGATTGCCATCTCTATTCCCAAGGCCCATCCTTATCCGGAGGGGATTATGAATCCCCTATTTATCTCTTAAAACAAACACAACATTAGTGGGTCTCATCTCCATCTCAATCCCAATCCCCCTTTGTTTCCCGAAACAAACGAGGCCAATAAGAATTCTAAAAAATTTGCTAAATATGTTAACTTACATCTACATAAATATTATATCCTATGAGGTCTGGTTTAATTACATTCCATCTCTTAACGTTTTGAAAATTATATTATCATTATTGTGGTTAATAATCTCATTTCACAAACCCTCTACTTATATAAAATGCAACAATTTCTAGTAGAAAAATAAATAAAATTATATTGGAAAAAAAAAAAAGCAAAAGAAAGGACAAAAAAAAAAAAGGAAGGTAAAGCAAAGTAAGAAAATAAAGAGTGTATGAGTTCAATGTTTTCATTCCATATAAATAATTACAATAACAGGAGTTAGTATAATTTTTTAAACATCAAAGGATGATGTGTATTAAATCTATATTTCAAGAGATGTAATTAAAATTTACCCATATTATATAAAATATTTAATACTTCATTTGAAAATTTTAAAATTGTGAAAACAGTCTTAAAGGTAATTGTTAACATGTTAAAATTACATTGAAATGTGTGATTTTTTTTAAATATTTAAAAAATGTATTAAAACTATAAATATTTTAATATTTTATATATCATATTTATTTTATATATAATATATGCAACGTTGATGTCATTTATTATGGATTGATAGATAATTTCAATTTTTGGTCAATTATATTTACATAATGTCGATCTTATTCTTTTAATTTTATGGGTCTTCCTAAAGACCGCTTTAAAGGTTGTCAAATATAAAATAACAATAATTTATAATTGTAATTTACTTTTTATATATTTTAAAATACTTTTATATATTTTTATGCATTTTTTAATACCCCTTTTATAAATTTTTTAACACTACAACAACTCTTGGGGCAGTTTTTAACATTTTTCTAATTTTATTAACTCATCTACTTTGACCCAAATTTTACTTTGGTTACTATTATCTCAAATTTAATAGTTTGGTTCATATTTTTAAAATTTCATTTAAGTTTGAGGTTAAAATCAATAATTTTGAAAAATTTATCAATTTTTTAATGTGTACACATAGAAAAAAGCAACATAAATTTAAATGTAAGGACCAAATTACAACTCAACTTAAAATGCAGAGATTAAATTATTCAAATTATAACTATAAGATTCAAAGTAAAATTTGAATCAAACCATAAAAGTGAAAAGTGTAATTAATCATTTTATTAACAATATTAGTTGATGATAATGTAAAAAATGTCATTAACACTTAATATTTAATTTTTATCAATGGGTAGGATTGGTAGCTCTTTACCATCACACTTGTTACAATTGTATATCACACATTGAGTTCTCAAACCCTTTTCTCCATGATGAGATAGGCCTCACCTCTGGTGTGGTGTGAATGGATAATATTTTGGAATGATTAATGATAATTTTTTCATGTTTATGAGATATTAATGGGTTGTGTCACAAATTAAATAAAATTGATGTATACAATAAACTCTGTCATTTTATATTTAAAATATGATGTGTCAATTTATGTGTAATGTGTTGTATGATTATGGAATAATTTGGTATAGGTTAAAGTGACTAAATTAGTACAAAAAGATAAAATAAGTTAATTTAGTTAATAAGTCAAAATATTACATTTAAATTATAATTATTTTAATTTTTCTTTCACAATCATCAAATCAACTACAAAAAAAAAAAAAAATATCCGAAATAAAAAATTTTCAACGTTTAAATAACATAAAAACAAGGCTAAAAAATTTATCTCAAACGAACACACATGTATGACTTTTCGTAATTCAAGTGATATTTTACATAATAATAATAAGTTTTGTTAACAAGTGAATTAGACCTCCAAAAAAAAAAAAAGTGTGTTTGATTTCAGTTTTCTGAATTCAATTTTTTGAAAATTGATTTTTTTTTCTTGTTTTTAAGGAATATTTTTTAAATTTTAAGTAACTTTTTTTTTTACTTTTTTAGATACACCTTACTTAAATGTGTCTAAATAATAAAATATTTGTGAAAAAATATTTTAAAAAATTAATAAATACACAAAAATACGAAAAATATATTAAATTTTCATTTTTTTTTTTGTATTTTTTGGTATTTAGTATATTTTTTAAAGAATTTTTTCACAAATATTATACTTTTTAAATGTATTTATGTTAGGTATGTCTAAAAGTTAAAAAAATTACTTAAAATATTAAAAACAATCATTAAAAATATTAAAATATGAAAAATAAAAAATAAAATTTTATGAAAATTATTTTCTGAAAACTATAATTAAACAAGCTATGATATGCTTTTTATGAATTTGAAATTGGCCGTTTGGAAAAAAAGATTTATACTAGTTAAAAAGTTATTTTTTTTAAAAATATAAATTATCAAATTGTTATTTATATTTTTTTACACGTTATTTTATAAAAAATAAAAAAATAATTAAAATAAGTGACCCGACAGCACAACAATCTTGTCATGAGATTAGTAACTTAATCTCGATATTTTGATTTTCTCGCCACGGCGGCGTTGGTCTATAGAAACACTCACATGTACACCCGTTTTCTGCGGTTACGCTTCGTCGCAACCAGATAAGAGTCCACCGTCAATCCAACAGTTTACCTTTCTTCACCTACACGTGTCCATCGATTAGACCGTCAATACAATCAGTACACGCGGAAAATACAAACCTTTTGGGTTCCAAACCTCACCGAACTGATCATCTATCTCATCATAAAACCCTTATCCTCTCTCTCTCACTCTGTCTCTCCTCGCAACTCAAGAACTTCGATCCAAGCTCGTTAATGGCGTCTCAGATCTGAAACCCCGTAACTCAAACACGGTTTAAATTTACTGTTTTAACCTTGGAGATTTGAAGATTTGCGATCTGACCTAATCGGCAATGGCGTACTCGTTTCCAGAGGAGGTGTTAGAGCATGTATTCTCCTTCATACAGCTCGACAACGACCGAAACGCCGTCTCTTTGGTGTGCAAGTCGTGGTACGAGATCGAACGTTGGTGCAGGAGGCGGATCTTCGTTGGGAACTGCTACGCTGTGAGCCCTAGGATCATGATCAGACGGTTCCCAGAGGTCAGATACGTGGAGCTCAAAGGGAAGCCGCATTTCGCGGACTATAATCTGGTCCCTGAGGGTTGGGGAGGGTATGTGCATCCTTGGATCGTTGCCATGGCCAGGGCTTACCCTTTGTTGGAGGAGATTCGGCTGAAACGCATGGTCGTTACTGATGAGACTTTGGAGTTGATATCGAGTTCGTTCAGCAACTTTAAGATCCTTGTTTTGTCTTCATGTGAGGGCTTCACTACTGATGGATTGGCCGCCATTGCTGCCAATTGCAGGTGAGCTTTCTTTGTTTTCTCTGCTGTGAAAATTTTTGGGAAAATAATAAGCAAATAAAGTTTGAATCTTAGGTCTAATCCTTGCTTGACTAAAGGAAAAGTGGAAGAATAAAGTTTGAATCTTGAAAATGTCTCTTACTTAAGTCGTGGCCAATGTGTTTGATTTCTAGCTCCTCACTGCGTCTCTGGAAAGGAAAAGAAAAGAAAAGAGAAATTAGAATGTTGTGTATTGTATTGACTAGTTAGTAGCTTGTAGGTATTTTTTTAGATGAAATATTTAAATTTAAAAAATGTTTCTTTCTTTAGACACGTTTTCTCAGCAACCAAACAGGCTATTCTTAAATTTTGTGGACTAGGTTCTGTGTTTACGAGTGCTGAAGCTAAACATGGCTTTTTTGGTAGTTTAACTGGTTAATGTGACAGTTATTATGACCAAAAAAAAAAAAAAACGATCCTCTTTTGTTTTGCACGTTGAATCCCCTTGTTATTTCCGTGAATTTTTGTATGATCTTTTTTCAGCCAATTTTGATTCGATTGTGGTTGCTTTCTTTCTCGTTTTATTTCCTTCATTAATGTTTCAAAATTTTCAGCCAGTCTTTGGTTCATTTCTTCATTCAGTTTGCTTTCCCTTTGTTTTCTTTCTAAATATATCTTGTCAATCTTGTCATGGAAATGGCAACTGTAGAAGATCTCGACGAGATTGTATGAATTGCCTTTAGTTTAATCTTGTCATGGAAATGGTAACTGTAGAAAATCTAGACAAGATTGTATGAATTGCCTTTAGTTTGCTACTCTCTCTCTCTCTCTCTCTCTCAATGGACTGCAAGCTAGGGTGATTTCCAGATTTTGGTTTTTTGATTCTTGGACAATGTGGGTGCTTTCTTGTTCCGTATAAGATTCTTTTTCTCTTTACTTACATCTTATAGTAAGATGAGTGGATCTTCTTTCTTTTGGCTTCTTTGAGGATTTATGAAGATTCTTTGTGAATTGAGGTTCTGGTGGTTCACTTGTGGTCCTGGGGTAGAACTTGGAACTTTATTTGCTATACATTTGATGTAAAATCTGTCTTTGTGTGGAAAATGGTTAATTGGAAAATATGAAACAAGTGGAGAATAAAGACTTACTTTTCTTGTAATTGTTGCTAGCCAGGAAAAAAAAATAAAAAAATTCTTGAGAAGGATTGTCTGGTCTTTGTCAATGATAGCAACTGAGTTTGTTGAAAGTCTGAATTTAATAATTTATTTTTTCCTCAGATGTTGTTGCATTTTTTTAAGGGCTTGTTTCTTGAATTACTATTATGATTGAAAAATGTGTTAATTCTTGTAACTGTGTCAGATATAGCGTCTCCACTTCGCAAATTGAATAATTATTTGTGTGTACAGGAACCTCAGAGAGCTGGACTTGCAGGAGTGTGAAGTGGATGATCTGAGTGGGCATTGGCTCAGCCATTTTCCTGATACCTGCACATCATTGGTGTCCCTTAACATTGCTTGCTTAGTCTCTGAGGTGAGTTTTTCTGCTCTGGAGCGCCTCGTGGCTAGGTGTCCCAACCTGAGGAGTCTTCGTCTCAACCGTGCTGTACCCCTTGAGAGGCTCCCTAATCTACTCCGCCGAGCCCCTCGGCTGATTGAGTTGGGGACTGGTGCCTATTCAGCTGATCTCCGATCTGATGTCTTTTCAAGCCTAACAGAAGCTTTTTCAGGATGCAAGGTTCTCAAGGGGCTATCTGGGTTTTGGGATGCGGTTCCAACTTACATTCCAGCTGTTTATTCTATCTGCCCTGGGATTACTAGTCTGAATTTAAGTTATGCCAATATCCAAAGCCCTGATCTTGCGAAACTTGTTAGCCAGTGCCATAATTTGCAGCGCCTATGGGTATGTCTATACTTCTATTATTGTTAATTCGTTTATGCCTATAATCATTTTAATTTTTTTGGGATAAATGAATAATTTCTGTATTTGCTTGTGATGTCAAAACATTTTAAAGTTAATGGGCTTTCAGATATAATACATTAGTTGCCCCGTAACCAGAAATGAACCTGCCTGAAATATGACTAATAATAGTTGGATGATCATTGTATTTGAGGCCATACCTTTTGGTTTATTATCTTAACCCGAATCTAGTTGAAGTGAGATGGTTTGGACATTTTTGGGTATGTCAATAATCTTCGTCACTTGGCTAATGATCGTATTTATCTTTTTAGACTGTGCTTTGGATTCAAGTTCGGATGCAATTCTTTACCTATTGCACCACTGCATTTTTAAACTAATGAAGACACGACTGCAGGTACTGGATTACATTGAAGACAGTGGCCTTGGTGCCCTTGCTGCATCTTGCAAGGATCTGCATGAACTGAGGGTGTTTCCTTCTGATCCATATGTCCCAGAACCAAATGTATCCTTAACAGAACAAGGCCTTGTCTCTGTTTCAGAGGGCTGCCCTAAGCTCGAGTCAGTCCTGTACTTCTGTCGCCGAATGTCAAATGATGCATTAATTACCATTGCTAGGAACAGCCGTAATCTGACTCGATTTCGTCTTTGCATCCTTGAGCCTCATACTGCCGATTACCTAACCCGGGAGCCATTGGATGCTGGTTTTGGAGCTATTGTTGAGCACTGTAAGGGATTGCGGCGCCTATCCGTATCTGGTCTTCTCACTGATCGTGTGTTTGAGTACATTGGGACCCATGCTAAGAAGCTAGAGATGCTATCTATTGCTTTTGCGGGTGATAGTGATTTGGGCCTCCATCACGTGCTGTCTGGTTGTGAAAGCCTGAAGAAACTGGAGATTAGAGATTGCCCCTTTGGAGACAAGGCTCTCTTGGACAATGCTGCAAAGCTGCAGACAATGCGATCCCTTTGGATGTCCTCTTGCCTAGTAACTTATGGAGCATGTAAGCTGCTAGGTCAGAAGATGCCTAGGCTTAACGTTGAAGTTATCGATGAGAGGGGATCCCCAGATTCAAGGCCTGAAAATTGCCCTGTGGAGAAGCTTTACATATATAGGTCAATCGCGGGGCCAAGGCTTGACATGCCTGGTTTTGTGTGGACAATGGATGCTAAAATGCTGCATTGAGACTGTTGAGTTTTCTTGAGAGACCTTGGGTCTCATCAATGATTATAGCAGGTATATCCCCTATATATATGCTACTCATCATTTCAATTTGTTTAATTTAATGAGGCTTTATATAGTTGCAGTGCCAATTGAAGTGGGAACAAGTTATTTGAGGGTATAGAGAGGCTTGAGAGCTCGTATGCCATCTATTTTACACTTGGCTGAGCTATTTGTTGCGATTAATAATGAGGATAAACCCCCCTGTTATTGTAATGTGTATCGACTAGAGTTGTCATTCAGTTTGGATTAGTTAACCATGTATGCTATATGTGGACTCTTGCATGTCTATACGGTTTGGTTTGAGTTGGTTGCACCGTAAATGTTGAACTTCTTGACTCAGTGAAGTTATCATTTGTCTTTTGGAATAATGAAATTTATGTTTTCCACTTTTATCCAAGAACAGGAAAAAAAAAGTTAATGTTTGTCATGCACCTTTGATATACTATCAGTTAGTCTTGTCCATGTCATTTTATTAATTCTCTTTTTCTAATTTCACAGCTGAATTTTTTTGTTTTTGTTTTTTAGTTTTATCAATGTATTGGTGTCTATTCCATTGAACAAAAACAATGTGGTAGCAAATTTCTTCCTAAGAATTTTGTGGCATCGCAATCAAACAGATTTTGGTAACAAACTTGTTACATGATCTGTATTTTTTATGGGATTTGGCACAGAAATCATATATTGATATCATACAAATTAACTGTTACTTATCTTTACTACAACATCAACAGTCCTAGTATTGAATGTTTACGAAATCAAATAAATTTTGACTTGATAAGATGTTCTATGTTTAGTTTCTGATTTCAAATCAGATCCTAGTTTGTTCAGTTTACTTTCAAGGGTTAACCAAGATGATGTGATTAGGCTGAGTGAGTGCATTTTGTTTTTGAGACAATTCTCTGTTGTCACAAAGAACTCGTCTGTTCTGCCTTAAGGAACTCTCCTCCATGAATCGAATTCTTTTGATGGAAGTTGTGAATAGTTTGATTATAGTGATATGCAATTCTTTTGATACTGGGAAGAAATGCAATAATAATTTATTTTTATTATTTTTTTCAGATAATATTCTCCATTTAGGAGCCATTATTACTGCAAAAGTTTCATGGGTTAGAGTAGAAGTCATTATTAGATCTTCTCTTTCCATGCTGAGTTCGTAAAAAAAAATTTCAGTTGAGTTATGAATACAAAAAAAAGATAAATAAATAATGAGACACAGCTGGTGAGATAAAATGTGGGTCGTACACGTGGGGTTGATTATATGAAAATCGCAGATGCATTATTAATCAAATCTTTTTGATCAGTCTTTTATCATTTGCTGTTGTATTTTTTTGACCCCTCTCTCTCTTCCAAATTTGGAACAACGTTTAAGAATTAATGCATCTAGGATTGCAATCTTGGTGCTTCAATAACACTGTTAAAAACTCTTTCAAGTCACTTAAAAAGTAAGACGTTCGAGCGGATGGAATAGCAGTGGTCCTTTTAAGTGGTATATTAATTTTGCTAATAAACTAACAAATTTAACTACTTAAAAATGTTGAAAAAAGGAGTGTTCTGTAAAACAGTTTGAGAAGAATATTATGTTTGTATTTAGAAAATAATTTTTTTGTTTGAAGGACGTGTGTTTGATAAATGACTCAACTTTCTCTTCTCTCTCCAGCCATGGGGAGGAGAGAGAGAGGCCTGGACTGCTGTGCGTGAGATTTTTTTTTGTTATAAGAAAATCTTTCCTACCCTCTCGCAGGTCCAAGGCAGTCCCCTTACAAAGATCACTAGGTGTCTTGTTAGCTGTTCTGAGCGAGGAGACTATAATCTGAGAACTTGTTCCGTCCTCCCAAGATAAGTTCCGCTTAAATCAGGATTCGCATAGCGGGAAGCATTGAATCCATACCAAGTGTGAATTAGACAACTTGAGATTCAACCTCCTAACCAATTGTGCCTCGTGAGAGATTCGGTAATATATATTGAGCAGTGTCTGTCTACAGGCTTTTGCAAACAGTCTTCTTTTCCTTTACCTGAAGGCCAGTGCTGTTTGCAAACAGTCTACTTTTGCAGGTGATATGCTGATTCAGATTTATTTACATAAAAATAAGGTAAAGTAAAAAGGGGACATGCAGGGAGAGAAACAGAGACAACACACTGACTAGAGAGACTTGAGTCCAATTATAGAAAGTGGGGAAAATTATTTTTTTGCTCTTTACATACGTTGGTGTAATGTTTTAATTTGATTTTCATTAATTGAAACAAACATAGGACTTATTATTATTATTATTATTATTATTATTATTATTATTATGTTTGGTCTCTTTTAAAGACATGACTGAATATTTCCGCTAATAAATAGTATAAAGCAATATTTCAAAATCAAGTAATAATTTCTCAGAAAGTAGTGAGGTATCTGTAGTCTGTGGCTCTTGTTATAAATGTAATCAATTTTCAACTGTGTTTGGTTTTTTTTTTTTTTTTGGGGTGGGGGTTTAATTGGATGATGATGGCCACACACGACACGTTTGAAGTATTTATTAATTTATGATGATCTGTCTCCATACATAACTCATGATTTTCTTGCTAATTTCATCTCCCCTGTTTTTCTTGCTTTTATTGGTTCACCCACCCAATTATGTATGATTGATAATGCTGTGCCGTGTAAATGTACACAAACATTAAGGCTTTGTTTTGTACGTGTTAAAATAACACATGTTAATTTAATACATTATATTATTTGAGTCACAATCATCTTATTTGAGTTATATTATTAATTTTTTATCACATTACTTCAAAACTCAATTCCTATTTCACTTTCTTTTTTTTTTAAGTAAAAAATTATATTAATCTAACACTTTTTAAACAATCCCTAAGGCTTTATTTGAGAAGTGAAAAAAATAGTCAAGAAGTTATTATAAATTATCACATCTATCTGTTTTTTACATATTTTTTCATAAAAATTTAAAAAATCAATAGAGATAGTCAATTTTCAAACGGACACTGCCCTGTTTGGGAAGAGGTTAATTTAGTAACTTTTTGGCTATTTGACTAAAATATGAGCTAAAAAAAACTAGTATGTTCGGAATGACTTTTTGACTTTTTACTAAAAGATGTGCAAAAAGTAGAGAGAAAAGAGAATCTTTGACTTTTTGGTATGGATTGTTGGCTTTTTGGCTAATTTAGTAACTTTTTGATTTTTTGACTAAAACGGAGGGTTCCCAAACGAGGCCTAAGCACTCGTTTGGCATGAGACTTTTTTGAGGTTAGGGACTAATTTATTCACAAAAAGATAATAAGTTAAAAAATCAATTAGATAAAATGTCACATTCAAATCATAATTATTTCACTTTTTCTTTTACAAAAATTAAAAAAACTAAAAAATCTAACCTACACGAACTTTTTAATCCTAAATTAAAATAGCTAAACATTTAAAAAGCTAACCTACTCCCCAAATGAACCCTAAAGCCTCATTTGTCAACTATGTATTTTAACAAAAAAAATTAAAAAGACAATATAAATTATTATACCATTCTTTACTTTTTTACATATTACTTTATAAAAAATTAAAAAATTAATAAAATAACATATTTCAAAACGAGGTGTCAATATGCCCGGTGTACCCTGTAGTGGCCCACATATTTAATTGATGTTTGGCGACAATTAAAAATAAAAGGTTAAAGTCTTTTTCATTTTTCTTTTTTAGTGTAAATTTGTAAAATTTATGTCAAAGTTTTTACTTTTTGTGTCTATTAAAAGAATTAGATTATGTTTGAAAATCAAATTTAAAAAAATTATTATTTTTTGTTTTTTGGGTTAAACAAATCCAAAAAAAAAGCACAGCAAAAAAGGGTCAATTTTTAGTGGATTTTTGTTTCGGAATCTTTTTGTTTGTTTTTAACTTTTCTAATTTAGTAGAATATAAAAGTAAAAATTTTTTTTGAAAAAAATTATAAAAAGTTAATTAAAGAAAAAAATTACTAAAAGATAGTTTCCAAATTTTATGCATTGGGAGATTAAGGATTTTTGTTTTCTGACTTGCTCTTAATATATCACAGTAAACTAAAATAAAAAAGAAGCAACATAAGCAAATGACACTGATTTAAGTTTTGGAATAGGGAAATGATTTGTAAATAAAAAATTTATATAAAAATACGTTTCGAATTATGTGTCAATGTATAAAAATTCTAAACGAAATTTCATTTTTTAATCATTACTCTTCGAAATAAAATGCTTAAATGTTTTGTGTTTTTGTTTTCTTTTGACCATTTAGTTGCCTTGTAGTTGAGGAGCACAATTTAGTATAACATTATTAATGTGTGTTATTATTAATCAATAAAATAACTACTTATGAAATAGTGAATCCTACTACTCTCAATGAAACTTTATATTTTGAGATAATTGTACAACCATCACAAGTACATAGCAGGAGTTATTATACTTATAAGATAAATTATTATTGAATGGTGATATCATTTGTCAGTCACCACTCTTACACTCTTTTTTAATTCCTATATTTGTTCTAGCCTTTTTTAGCTTCAAAAGTCTTTCTTAGCTACTTAAAATCAAATTAAAGAGAAAAATTCAAAAAGTGTTAGGGAAAATCGATGATTCTTATAAGTAAATCAATTAATGAGAATAAAAATTAATGCGAAAAAATTAAATCAAAAGTAACACAAAAATTTTTACGTGGTTCCCTCAATGTGAGGTACGACCACGGGATCGAAATCTGATTCCACTATCAACCAAATAAGTTTCCAAACGATTACAAACGAGACACGAATGGTCTCACAAACCACCCTTTGGTGAATTCCAAATAATCACAAATAAACAAAGAGGAAAGACCTCACCAAATAGATGAACAAAAATCTTCAAATCAGAGTTGTAGAATATCCAAAATAATCGCCCAAAACAACTTCACCAAATCAGCTGAAATTGTCAACAAAAAAATGAAGCTAACCCAAACTTTTTATTCCACCGAATTGATGTGTCAATGTTTAGCAGCCGCACACAACTTTTCTCTTGGGAAAAATAATACCAACAAAAAATATGTATTATGAATCTAGAGTTTTTTTATCAAAACCTTAATTGTTTCCAAACTGAATTGGGTCTCCACAAAATTAGATGTAATATATAAAAATATATTATAACTAATACCAAACCAAATTAAACTCTTTTAATAAACCAATTGGGTCCCACACTCCAATAAGGAGGTATACCTAACAATTCTCCCCCTACCGACTTAGGTGGAGATATCAACCATACCCGCCAAAGTTCGACACTTCAAATGTTTGTCCCTCGACAAAGTCTTTGTCAACATATCCGAAATATTATCATTTGTGTGAACCTTTTCGAGTTGTAACAATTTCGAATCTAACACATCACGAATCCAATGGCATCTCACATCAATGTGTTTCGATCTCGAATGAAAAGTAGAATTTTTGCTCAAGTGAATAGCACTTTGACTATCACAATAAAGCACATACCTTTCTTACTTCAAACCCAATTCTTGCAAAAATTTCTTCAACCATAATTCTTTTTTGCAAGCTTCCGTAATGGCAATAAATTCAGCTTCGGTAGTTGAGAGAGCAACACATTTTTGTAATTTAGATTGCCATGCTACAGCTACTCCTGCAAAAATCATCAAATACTCCGAAGTAGATTTTCTAGAATCAATATCACCGGCCATGTCAAAATCCGTGAACCCATCAAGCATCGGCTTACCATCTCCAAAACACAAACACACCTTCGAAGTCCCTCGAAGATACCTTAGAATCCATTTTACCGTTGCCCAATGTTCTTTACCCGGATTAGAGAGAAAACGACTCACCATACCAACGGCGTGAGCAATATTCGGCCTTGTATAAACCATGGCGTACATCAAAGAACCAACTGTTGAAACATAAGAAACTTTCAACATCTCTTCCTTGTCTTTCTCACTTGTAGGACATTGATTCGAACTAAGCTTAAAGTGACCCGCAAGTGGACAACCAATCGGTTTTGCTTTATTCATGTTGAATCTCTCAAGAACTTTCTCAGTGTAGCTTTCTTGAGATAACCAAATCAGCCCCTCTTTGCGATCACAAACAATTTTCATATCAAGTATTTGCTTTGCCGGTCCCAAATCTTTCATAGAAAAAGATTTACTCAACTCTAACTTCAACTTGTTAATCATGGTAGAATCTTGACCCACAATTAACATGTCATCAACATAAAGTAAAAGAATAATGAATTTACCATCCAGGAAATTTTTTACAAACACACAATGGTCTGAAGTGGTTTTAGAAAAACCATTATTCATCATGAAAGAGTCAAATTTTTTGTACCATTGCGGCGGAGCTTGCTTGAGACCATACAAACTTTTCTTTAATTTGCAAACAAATTTTTCTTTCCTTTTCTTTACAAAACCTTTTGGTTGCTCCATGTAAATTTCTTTTTGAAGGTCACCATGAAGAAATGCGGTCTTCACATCAAGTTGTTCAACTTCAAGGTTCATACTTGCAGCCATGCCAAGTACAACCCGAATAGAAGACATTTCACAACCGGTGAGAAAATCTCATCAAAGTCAATACCTTTCTTTTGCCGAAAGCCTTTCACAACAAGACGTGCTTTGTATCTCAGATTCTTGCTATCATTCTTCAATTTGAAGACTCACTTATTTTTCAGAATTTTCCTCCTCTTAGGCAACTTCACTAAATCATAAGTGTGATTTTCAAGTAAGGAATTCATCTCCTCTTCCATGGCCTTTCTCCAATCATCTTTCTTTGCGTGCTCAATTGCTTCTTGGTAGCTCTCAGGCTCCCCTTGATCAGAAATCAACACAAATTCATTGGGAGGATACTTTCTTGAAGGTTGTCGGTCCCTTGTAGATTTCCTCAACTCAAGTTGTGGTGGCGGTTCTTGAGTTGGATGCTTTTCCTTAATTTCTGGCTCAACTTCATTAGGATTAGTATCATCCTCTACATCTTCAATGGGTGGCTGCACATCTCCCCCATTTTCATCATCAACTAAAGACGAAAGAGATGGATCCTTGTCAATGAGATTTCTAGATTTTGGCTCCGGTTGATCACTTTTGCCAAAGTCTTCAATTATTTGGTCTTCAAGAAATACAACATCACGACTTCAAATGACTTTCTTGTCGACTGGATCCCACAATCTATACGGGAATTCATCACGCCCATAGCCAAGAAAAATACATTGTCTTGACTTACTATCAAGCTTAGACCTCTCATACTTTGGAATGTGAACAAAGGCTCGGCAACCAAACACTCTCAAGTGCTCATAAGACACATCTTTGCCGGTCCAAACTCTTTCAGAACATCACCATTCAAAGGATAGGAAGGAGACAAATTGATCACGTCAACCGCTGTCTTCATTGCCTCACCCTAAAAGGATTTTGGCAATTTAGCTTGTGAAAGCAAACACCTTGTTCTTTCCACAATGGTGCGGTTTATCCTCTCGGCAACGCCATTTTGTTTAGGAGTCTTCTTAACTGTCTTTTGGTGCCGAATACCTTGGCTGCGACAATACTCATCAAATGACCCAATGTATTCACCACCATTGTCTGATCGGATGCACTTCAATTTTTGCCATGTTTCTCTTTCAACCATGGCCTGAAAATGCTTAAATACTTCTAGAATTTGATCTTTAGTTTTTAGTAAAAAAGCCCAAACTTTCATTGAATAATCATCAATGAAAGTAATAAAATAAAGTGCACCACTATGTGTTCTAATTTTCAAAGGACTACAAACATCCGAATGAATCAACTCCAAAATATTTTCTTTTCTAGAAGGAACATTTTTATGAAAAGAAACTCTATGTTGTTTACCCGCCAAACAATGAACACAAGTTTTAAGATATGTACCTTTCAAACCGGGTAGAAGCTCTTTCTTGAACAAAACTTGTAGCCCCTTTTCACTCATATGGCCAAGCCGCTTGTGCCACAATTCGGTAGAAGTATCTGCTTCAAGTGCATTGGCAACACCTTTATAAATTTTTCCTTGCATCGAATAAAGTGTATGAGTCTTCTTGCGCTTAGCCACCACTAAAGAACCCTTTGTGAGCTTCCATATTCCATCACCAAATTTGTTGCTGAAGCCTTCATCATTTAGCTTCCCAGTAGAGATCAAATTAAGGCGAATGTCGGGAACATGCCTCACATCTTTGAGCAACAACTTGTAGCCCAAATTTGTTTCCAAGCAAACATCACCCATGCCAATAATCTTGGACAAACCTTCATTACCCATTCGAACAGAACCATAATCTCCTTTAGTATAGGTAGTGAAGAAATCAACTCGAGAAGTCACATGAAAAGAAGCATCGGAATCAATCACCCAATTGCTCTCTTGGCCCACAAAATTGATACAATCATTTTCACAAACGACCATGAGATCATCGGTAGTAACTGTCGTTGTGTCTTCTTGCTTCTTATCCACACTTTTGTCACGTCTTTTCTCCTTGTTCTTGAGCTTTCGGCATTCTCGCTTCATGTGCCCTTTCTCATGGCAATAATAGCACTCAATATCTTTCTTTGAAAAAGAACAATCTTTTGATTTGTCACGGCTTTTATCACGACCATGAAGAGTCTTACTCCTCCCTTTTGTTTTGCTTCGGCCTCTCACAACGAATGCTTCCGAATAAGAGGAACCCGCTGATTTTCTTCTAGTTTCTTCATTCAATAAGCTACTAGTGACTTGGCCCATTGTGACAACTCCATCGGTCGCCGAATTACTAACTGTCATAACCAAAGTCTCTCAACTTTTGGGTAAAGAACTAAGGAGCATCAAAGCCTGCAACTCATCATCAAAAACAATTTTCATAGAAGCAAGTTGGTTAACAATGCTCTTTATTTCATTCAGATGTTTCGGTATAGAGCTGCCCTCTTTATATTTTAAATTAACCAACTTACGAAACAGAAAAGCTTTATTTGTGGCTGATTTCCTATCATAAAGGCCTTCTAACTTTTTCCATAAATCATGTACTGAAATTTCAGTAGCAACATGATGAAACACACTGTCATCAATCTATTGACGGATAACACCAACGGCTTTTCGATTAAGCCTCTTCCATTCATCATCTTTCATATCATCAGGTTTGCCACTATCACCCTCAATAGGCCCATACAAATCTTTACAAAATAATAGGTCCTCTATTTTAGTTTTTCAAGTTACCCAATTGCTTCCATTGAAGCTAGATATACAACCCACATTCTCCTCCATTGATTTACACAAATAATTAAACCCAAATAAACCATAAGCTCTGATACCAGTTGTTAGGGAAAATCGATGATTCCCACAAGTAAATCAATCAATGGGAATAAAAATTAATGCAGAAAAAATTAAATCAAGAGTAACACAAGAATTTTTACGTGGTTCCCTCAATGTGAGGTACATCCACGGGATCGAAATCCAATTCTACTATCAACCAAATAAGTTTCCAAACGATTACAAACGAGACACGAATCGTCTCACAAACCACCCTTAGGTGAATTCCAAATAATCACAAATAAACAAAGAGGAAAGACCTTACCAAATATATGAACAAAAATCTTCAAACCAGAGTTGTAGAATATCCAAAATAATCGCCCAAAACAACTGCACCAAATCAGCCGAAATTGTCAACAAAAAAGTGAAGCTAACCCAAACTTTTTATTCCACCGAATTGATGTGTCAATGTTTAGCCGCCGCACACAACTTTTCTCTTGGGAAAAACAATACCAACAAAAAATATGTCTTGTGAATCTAGGATTTTTTATCAAAACCTTAATTGTTTCCAAACTGAATTGGGTCTCCACAAAATTAGATATAATATATAAAAATATATTATAACTAATACCAAACCAAATTAAACTCTTTTAATAAACCAATTGGGTCCCACACTCCAATAAGGAGGTATACCCAACAAATAGAAACCTATAAAGATTGGTTAAAATAATTTACACAAGACTATTGTATTAAAAAAAATTCGTTGTTGAGATATAGTTTATGTTACTATAGTATCAAACATGGATTTTAGCAATTTTGGGGTGTGGCATATTGATTAAGCCACGGTTTGGTAAACATTTTGGGCTAAAAAATTATAAAATGACAAAATAAAAGTTACAAAATCATAAAAGGCCAAAACACTGGAGTTGGGTTGCAAAATTATTAAATTGACCTATATACAAATAAAAAGTCAAAAAAGCATCATTTTCAAGTGGAGGGCAATTTTTTCATTTCCATGCAAAAAAGCCAAACAAGAAAATCAAACAAACAAAAAAGTCAAAGACTAAAAAAGTCAAAAAAGCTAAAAAATTAACTAAAAAAGTCATTGCCAAACGAACCCTAATTTCTAATAATTGGTATCAAAGTTAGGTAGCATCATGCCAAAAATTTAAATTACACTAGCGGTTATTCATGGGTCAGATTAAAATACCTTCATAATATATATGTATGGTCACAATTGTAACAATCCCGATCGATGATTACCGATTAATCCATGACTAATTATGCTTAAAAAGTAATTAAGATGAAATCCTGAATAAATTACATGTGCAATGCATTAATTGTGTTCCTATCTGTTTATTGTAGAAATATCTTTTTTTGTTTTTGTTTTATTCTACGAATTGAAGGCCTTATCGGTATCCGATCACAGAATTGACTTAATTTATGTGCTAGTTAGAATTTTTAGAACTTTATGGTATGTTTAATTAAAATTCGATTCGGAACGCATTAAATTAGAATAATTAATGTCAAATTGCTTAGCTTAAGTTAAGATTAATTAAATGTCCTAAGCAAGCCTATATAAGGCCTATATACACCACTTGAGTCACCTTTTTCTCATCATCTTTGAGCCTTCAAGAGACAAATGTGAGAGAGAGAGGAAGAGAGACCAAGGGGGTTGAGATCAACACTAGAGCTTGGAAGAAATTGCTAAAGAACTCAAGAAATTGGCTTGGAACCTTAGAAAATTCACCAACTAGAGCTTCATTGAGAAGTTGAGGTAGGAATTCCACCATTGAATTTGTGTGTGTCAATTTCCGACCACACTGCCAACTTAATACTCAACTGGAGAACACCGGCTGAATAGATGGCACCTGTCTGACCTGCAACAGAAAGAAGAGTCTCCGGCAGTGGCTCGTCCACCCGGGGGTACTCCGACGATCAAGTCAGTACTCCATATCTCTCAAAGATAACCAATAGTGCTTAACTCACTAGACAGAATATCAAAAGCCATACTTTAGACCCATGGGGGTGTCTCCATTTTATAGCCAACATAATCCTAGTCTCAAATAAAAGCCTAGCTCTAATGGACTTAGGATTACTGCTAACTTGGACTCCTAGTAGGATTAGGATAAACTCTCTAAGAGTCTTATCTTTACCCAACCTGAAGTCTTCTCACATTTTAGGACTCTTGTCCCTTATCCGCTTATCTCGGATTCCGGTATTCTCGTAGATAACCTCGGCCTAGTCGAGATCATCTCGGCATCATGACCAGGACACGTGACACCTCGGCTGACACTTCGGTGTCACCTCGGCCACGTGTTGTCATTCAAAAATTATGTCCCCACAGAATTGTATACTTATGATGTCTAAACCACAAATTCAAGAGAAATTAGTTGAGTAATGCAAGGATTGAGCTAGAATGGGTGAACTTGAGCCATATCATGCATGCATGCACATTTTCTTACATTTTGAATTAAATTTCAAGTATTTCTCACATGCATGTGCTAAGTCTACCTTCGTTTTGAGAGTTCATCTTGTGTTGTATCATTTTATACCAATTGATCATGTTTTGGGAACTTTGAAGTCAAGATAAAATATGCATGTTGTGTTTTCAAAGAATTGGGTTTAGTTTTGAGCATTTGGCATGCTTTTGGGCCTTGATTTCATGAAATGATCTTTAATTCTCAATGATTTGCAAGTTTACAAATGTTTTCTCAAGTTTTGAGGTCCAAGGGGTGCATTTTACAGCTTTGCATTCAAGTTTTGAGCTTGGAAGTGCAATATGAAAATTTCAAATTCTGCCCCTTCGCTCGAGCGGCAGATCCTGCTCGAGCGACCACTTTTGTTTTTGCACCTCCACTCGAGCAATCAGAAGTTCACTTGAGCGTGAAATACCAGCTCCCAGAAGTTTACATGTTTTGCAGACCGCTCGAGTGACAAGAGTTGTGCTCGAGCGAAGACA
The DNA here is from genome assembly GCA_030407325.1 of Camellia japonica. Taxonomy (NCBI): domain Eukaryota; kingdom Viridiplantae; phylum Streptophyta; class Magnoliopsida; order Ericales; family Theaceae; genus Camellia; species Camellia japonica. The sequence goes on along the minus strand of JAPPVO010000024.1, from coordinate 45,664,246 downwards.
TGAGTCTCACGCTCGAGCGAGCGTCGAACGGGAAAATCAAGCAACTAGTACTTTTGCAGAGTTTACTGGCTGCTCGAGCGACAAAAGTTGCGCTCGAGCGACCGAAGTTGCACTCGAGCGACCGAAGTTGCGCTCGAGCGACCACTCACATTTTGTATGCCCGCTCAAGCGGGACCCCTACTTTTAGCAAATTTTGTTAAGTGTTTCTAAGTGCATTTTAGCATCCTCATTGCATCCTAGGCATTCCTAGGCCAAGATTAAGACATAATAATGAGGATAAAGGCTAGAAATACACTAAGAACGAAATGAAATGAGTTATGTACGATCCAGGCGTGTGTTTCAGTATATGTATCTGTTATGTTTGTATAGGTCACGCGCCGTGAGCTGTTGGTCCATTGGTTTACTATCAAGCTATTTGTGAAGCTATCTGTGAGTAATAACTTAGTAAAGCTATACTCGATATGAAATATTTTCTGAATATTACGATATGATATGAACTGTAGAAAAGAATATGTTCTGATTACATGAATGATGATTCACTTCCTTGAAATGTAATTGTGGTATCCTTAGCAGAGGCCTTCGCCCAGGGAACATAATATTGTGGCTTATGGTCATGAGGCCCTCCTCCGAGGGAGATAATATTGTGGTCTAGGCCCTCGCCTGAGGGAAACAATACCGTGGCCCACGTATGAGATATGTTACCCGGTACCGGAGGTTCCAATGTGGAACTTAATATGCTTGACCAAAGAGATATGTTTAATGCTAACAGATACACCACTCATGATATGAATATGTTTATGACTCTGTTTCTATTACGAATATGCTTATGCTTCTGTTCAATAAGAGATTTGAAAGTTAAATCTGTAACGGACATCATTTATTAAACGCCTTTACTCTGTTATTATTCACTGGGTTTTCGCTCACTATTTATATTATGTATGTAGGTGACCAGCCTCGTGACCAGGCTCAGGATTGATGACCTGGCATCTCGATTTTGTCAGCCAGCCGTTATGCCTTGGAAGAGGTTCCCTTTTGCAAGCGGGTCAAGTCTAAATGGCTTATGTTTAAGACTTTGTCTTCTTTTTGGTATAGAACAATTTCTGTTCATTTGTACACTAGGCTAAGTCCCAATTTTGTTTTATCTGTATATGAGAGTGATGCACGAGTAACGTAAATATATATATGACGTCACATGCGTGTTGTTGAAGTTTTAAATTGTTGTTCCATATATGTCAACACAGCTTAGTAGACTATATATTTTCCATAGTTGCTTCTGCAGTCCCTTACATTTTATGATATTCAGGTCAGAGGCCTTTGGTAATCTGAGGATTACTAGTTGGTTACGACGTTAAACTTATAGGGGCGGGTTTGGGTCGTGACAACAATGATCTAGTTTTTTTTTTTTTTTTTTTTTTTTTCAAATGAGAAAGAACTGGTCTCGTTTGACAACTCAATATTTTAGTTTAAAAATCAAAAAATTACCAAAAAATTAAAAAGCCAACAATCTATATCAAAAAGTCAAAGATTTCATTTTCTTTCTACTTTTTACATATCTTTTCATAAAAAATCAACAAGTCATTCCAAATTAGGGAGAGCATGGACCGGATTGGGGTAAAACTAGGACCAATCTGTTATTTACGGTTTTTGAAAAATTGGAACCAATGCAATCCGTTTAAATCATGGAACCAATCTAAACCAATCCATTTAAACACGGATTGGATCGGTTTAGGACCACAGATTCACATAATTAAATAACAAAAAAATATATATATATAACACTTTAATTTCCTAAAGACATAAACATAACACTATATTAGTTCCACAATAGCAACCATAAGAAAACTGGTTTCACCATCAGTATTTAAACCATTACAAATTAAAACTAAAAACTAACAAACAAAAGTAATAAAAGAAGATACTATGTGGGCTTAGGTTTGGATTTAAGTTTTATATAGAATAAAAGAAGATATTATGTGGGAGGGTGTATAATAAAAATATAGACTATTTGTAGACGGTCCGGATCGGTTTCAATCCGGAACCAATCCGTGGACTACGGATTTTTAATTCTTCAATTCGAAACCGAACCACGGATTCAAAAAACCAATCCAAACCTGTTGGATTGGATTGGATTGGATTGGATTGGACTGGATCAGATTACGAATTTTACGGATTCCTTACTCAACTCTATTCCAAACATACTAATTTTTTTATTTTATATTTTAATTAAAAAATTATTAAAATAGCTCGACTCATTTCCCAAATGAGTCGCCAATATTGGAAATGTCGTTGCATGTCACAATCTTGATGGACCCAACTCAAGGAATGAGATATGAATTTTAGACTATTCCAAATAGAAGATGAAATATAAAAATTGATCTCTACATTTCATCAAATCACTATAATATATGAAGATTTGGGGATTAAACTTTTTTTTGTTCTTAAAAGTAAATATTTTATTGTAAAAAATATCAATTCCAATTGTCACGAAAAGGCCATCCAAAAAAATAAATAAAACAAAATTTTAAAAATAATGCAAATAAATGCACATTTGTAAATAATAATTTCTTGTTGTTCTATCAAATCTAAATCTTTTGATTTTTTAGTCGTAAAGTTTTGAACTACAATAATTAAGTCATATAGTTGAAAACAATAAATAAATACACGGCCTCCAATATTTTTTAATTTTAAAAAAATAAATGACAAAGATGTTTTGCATTTATATCTAATAATAATGTTAGGTTTGTGTCAAATGAGACAAGTAACTATTAAGGTGGCTGTCCTCAACAACCAGTGTGGGAAATCTCTAGTAGAAACAATGAAAACTCACCCAATTAGATAAAAATTCCAAGTCAATGACTATATGAAAATAAAAAAAATTGTCACCACAACAATCTAGCATATATTGACACCTCCATATCCCTCTTCCATTCACAGAGAGAGAGAGAGAGGAGAGAGACAGAGCAATTGTGGGAAAAAAAAGAGAATTGTGTAACTCTGAATTGAAGAAGATGGGGAAGATGATTTGTTCGGAGATCGACAACGGTGGTGGACTGGACCTCATGGGACTCTTCATGGCTCTCGTCATCGCTCTAGCTCTCATGGTCATTTGCACTCCTCCACCACGACGAGCTGTCGTGGCCGTGCATGCTCCAATTTTTCGTTTGATTTGATCCTACGAGGTTGGATCTTCTGTCCAAATCTTTCTATCTTTTATGCCAAGTGACTCGTTTATTTCATAATTACGATGGGTTTTTCTAAACTGATGGTGTGGTGGAAAGAAATCTTGAACAAGAAAAATTTAAATAAAGTTTTTTAGCTTTTAGTGTTTTTCTTTTTATATTTTATTTTTTCATTTAGAGTGTAATTTAATTTAATTGTACAATTTTGTTTCAGTAAGTATAAACTATCATCATAGGCTTTATATTGATCTATAAGTGGTTATTTCAAGTTTTCATATGCATATGCTTATGCTTTTTAAGAATTGTATCTCAAGTCACTATGAGTTCAGATGTACAGTAATTTAAGAACCAGTTGTTTCAGAGATTGCGTGGAAAAAGAGAGACAAAAAAATTGTAAAAAATGCAAGAAATATAGATAAATATTGCATGGAAAGATTAAAAAAAAAAAAAAACCCGGATTCGTCTCCAAAATTGAATATTTTATCATAAAAAATATTAAGAGACAAATTCTTATTGTCCCAAATTGTCACTAAAATTCCATTTCGAAAGGTCCAACAAGGACCTTTATGTTGTGTTTGGTTGGGGGATTTGTGGAGGGATTTGAAAAGGAAAAGAGAAAATGTGTGTGAAACTATGTGAAATGTAGGTATATTTTTTTCACATTTCACCTATCTTTTCCATTTCCTTTCTAAATCCCTCCTCAAATACCTCAACCAAACACAACATTAGTGACAAAATTTTGAATGTTACCAATAAATAACAAAACAATTTTATGTAAAATCAAGTTTATGAGATATTAGTAACTATTTGATGTTATATTTGTGTTAAAAAATAGATTGTTAATTATCAGCTTGCTATACCTCTCATGGGGTTGATATTAAGTTAATAATTTAAATTAGAATATTTATTAAAAAAATTAAGTTAATTAAATATCCATAATTGGATGATCAAGGTCTAAAATTAAAATTATATTCGTTGTTTATTTTTTGTAAAAATAAATGTGATATTATGTGGCTATAAAGTCTAACTAACCTGTTTTTTAAATTATTTTATGGATAATTTACTCAACGGGCACTATAATTTAAAATTAATTCATTTTTTATTTTTAATAAATTTTAGAACCTTAAAAGAAAAAAGTTTGATATAAAATTTAAAATATTTGACTTAAAGGATAGGAGTCCACAACAAATCTCCACCCCAGTTAACACCGCAGATATGACATGAGGGCTTGACTTGGGGAAGACTGACTTCGAAAAATTATTAGGTGTTACAAGGGTGTCACGTGTTCCCGTTACTAATTTTTTAAAAATTTGTGTTAATTTTTTTCGCCTTTTTCAGTCCGTATATTGTAGAAGAATCTGAAAGGTAAAAATCTATTAAAGACAAAAAAAATAAAAAATAAAAACAGCAATGGTTGAGGGTCATAATTTTTGTGGCTCAAATGGTTCGAAATTGACGTCGTTTTGGCAATTTCGAGCCATTTGAGCCACAAAAATTGTGGCCCTCAAACATTTTTCAAATAAAAACTAGTACGTTCTTTTTTTTTCTTTTTTTTTAATCTTTTTAGTAAATTTTATTTCAAACTTCTATTTTTGTTTTTTATTTAGGATCAATTATAAATACACTTATGAGATTTAATTAAAGTATATATTCTCCCTTGTGGTTTGAAAAATTAAAAATACTCTCTTGTTAAAAAATTTTATTTAAAAAAATTAACCAAAAAAATGAAATTCATAATTACTTTCCTGAACAATAATAAAATTACCTAAATTATTAATTAAAACACATTTTTAACATCATTAAAAACTGTTAATTGATTTGATAATTATTAATAAAAGGAATGATTTGTTATGAAATTATAAACCTTAAGGGTGGAATGTAATTTCTAAAACTACAAGAACAATTCGTATTTTAATTAAACCTCAAAGAATGTATTTGTAATTTACCTTTTTATTTATTATACTTTTCAATCTCAAACACTAGTGTTTGTAACGTTTACGTTTTTTGTTTATATTTACAAAAATTTTATAAACTGATTTTTGTTTATTTTTAGAAAAACATAAACTATAAACGTGTTTGATTTGGACAAAATATTTAAAAATATAAACTAAAAAACATGTTTGTTAAGCCTAAAATATTTATATTTATTTTTTATTATTTATGACAATGAGATTATACACATTATAATAAGCATCCATAATAACTATATTGATACAATACCAACCATAGATAAATTTAATAACCATATTAGTAATTTTCATAACAACTAACATACAAAACATAATAATAATATCTAATTTCTTCCACAAACCATAAAACCCCAACAACATACCCTCACCAAAAATAGGAGAAGACCTATAGTCCACCCTCACAACAAATATAATGTTCCTAAAAAAAAAAAAAAAAACAGATCTATAATGGAAGCACAACAGATTTACAATAGATTCACAAGGAACCACTAGCATTATTTTATAAATAAATAAACTCTATGTTGTTTGCAACAGCTCTGTGTAACAATGGAAGTTCTTGGTGTGTGTGTGACAAAGAGAGAGTGAGTGAGAGAGACTGACCTAAGATCGATTTAATTGAGAAATTTGCAACAACTTTACAGATTTCCAACAGATTTGTTGTTTAAAAAAAAAAAAAATCCATAGAATCTCTCGGTGAGAGAGAGAGAAAGAGAGAGAGAAGATAGAAGAAAAGAAAGATAGACAGAGAGAGAGGGAGAGAGACTGACCTGAGATCGATTCAGTTGAGAAATTTACAAAACCTCTACAGATCTGCAACAGATATGTTGCTTAAAAAAAAAAAAAAGAGAAGAAAGTCCATGGAAGTTGTCGGTGAGACACACAAAGAGAGAGAGAGAGAGAGAGATAGATAGCGAAGAGAGAAGAAAGAGAGAGAGAGAGAGACTGACCTGATCTTCAAGCTCTCGGTGAAACACAGATAGCAAGAGAGAGATAACTTTTGATATTACTGTTGTATTTTGAGAACTTGAAAATTACTTCTACACAGTTTTGAGCATGACACCAACTTACGCACCCTTTCAAATACTGTTCCTCCGCGTTTTTTTAACTTTCATTTTCCGTTTAGCAACCAACGTAAACTCATTTTTTGAATTTACAATTTGTGGTCAAATTTATAAACTAATACCAATAATTTATAAACCAAAAAAATTATTAAATAAGTTTTTATGATAATTTTTAAAATTTTTATAAATATAAACTAAAAATTAAAAACAAAATAGATAACAAACAAGACTACTAATCGTCATGCCTTCTGCAATCTAACCTTCTAACACAAAATTATTAGACTTCGCCCCTTCACCCCTTTACCAATCATAACCTCCTTTGGGCACCACCTAACCGTGTGGCAGGATCACTGAATAACCTCTCCTTGCAATTGGGTGGAAGCTCTCACCCAATACTGATAGGCTCTGGCTTTGGTCCAGTCCTTAATCGGACTGGACAGTGCTGTTAGGTCCGTGGGGGCCCACTATGGGTCCCGTTTTAAAAATCTGAACCGTTCAATGTGTAGAACTCGTCGAGTACTATATGCCTGTGAAAAATCACGTTGATCGGATATCGATAGCTATGTGATCAAATCAGTTTTTTATCAACCGTTAATTTATTCACCGTCTATTTTTTTTTATACAAAACTGATTTGATCACATAGCTATCGATATCCGATCAATGTGATTTTTCATGAATATATAATATTCGACGAGTTCTACACATTTAACGGTTCAGATTTTCAAAACGAAACTCGTGGTGGGCCCCCACGGGCCCCACAGCACCGTCCAGTCCGATTAAGGACTGGACCAAAGCCAGGCCCATAGTGATATATGACTTTGAATTGTACACCACCAAAAGTCATGCCATCTAGATTGCAAAATTCACAATAATATTATAATAATTATATGAGTAAATTATAAATAATGTTTTTGAGATTGGTTTAAAATATGAATTATTTTATACTTTAAAAAATTATAAATATTATAAATATTTTATTGTCAGAATTACATGAAGTAATTTATATTTTAATTAAATCTTATGAAATATATTTATAATTTATCTTAATTATATATTTATATAATATATTTTTTATTTATTATCTTATGTATTGTAATTGTATTAATTTTATAGGTTTTATATCATCAATATTGTGATATTGTACATAGATATAGACAATGTAATTGTATTTAAGTCTTCAATTTATAAAGACAAAAAAATAAAATAAAAATAGAGGTGGTAGGAGTCCACAACAAATCTCCACCCCAGTTAACACCGCAGATAAGATATGAGGGCTTGACTTGGGGAAGACTGACTTCGAAAAATTATTAGGTGTTACAAGGGTGTCACGTGTTCCTGTTACTAATTTTTTTAAAAATCTGTGTTAAATTTTTTCGCTTTTTCAGTCCGTATATTGTAGAAGAATCTGAAAGGTAAAAATCTATTAAAGACAAAAAAAATAAAAAATAAAAAATAAAAACTAGTACGTTCTTTTTTTTTTCTTTTTTTTAATCTTTCTAGTAAATTTTATTTCAAACTTCTATTTTTGTTTTTTATTTTGGATCAATTATAAATACACTTATGAGATTTAATTAAAGTACATATTCTCCCCTCTTGTTTGAAAATTTTAAAATACTCTCTTGTTAAAATTTTTTATTTAACAGAATTAACCAAAAAAATAAAATTCATAATTATTTTCTTATACAATAATAAAATTACCTAAATTATTAATTGAAACACATTTCTAACATCATTAAAAACTGTTAATTGATTTGATAATTATTAATAAAAGGGATGATTTGTTATGGAATTAGAAACTTTAAGGATGAAATGTAATTTCTAAAACAACAAGAACAATTCGTATTTTAATCAAACCTCAAAGAATGTATTTATAATTTACCTTTTTATTTATTATACTTTTCAATCTCAAACACTAGCATTTGTAACGTTTACGTTTTTGGTTGATATTTACAAAAATTTTATAAACTGATTTTTGTTTATTTTTAGAAAAACATAAACTACAAACGTGTTTGGTTTGGACAAAATATTTGAAAAATTTTAAAAACATAAACTAAAAAACATGTTTGTTAAGGCCAAAAATATTTATATTTATTTATTATTATTTATGACAATGAGATCATACATATTATAATAAGCATCCATAATAATTATATTGATACAATACCAACTATAGATAAATTTAATAACCATATTAATAATTTTCATAACAACTAACATACAAACTATAATAATAATATTTAATTTCTTTCACAAACCATAAAACCCCAACAAACATACCCTCACCAAAAATAGGAGAAGACCTATAGTCCACCCTCACAACAAATATAATGTTCCAAAAAAAAAAAAAAAAAAAAAAAAAAAGATCTATAATGGAAGCACAACAGATTTACAATAGATCCACAAGGAACCACTAGCATTATTTATAAATAAATAAATAAATAAACTCTATGTTATTTGCAATAGCTATGTGTAACAATGGTAGTTCTCGGTGTGTGTGTGTGAGAGAGAGAGAGAGAGAGTGAGTGAGAAGGACTGACCTAAGATCGATTTAATTGAGAAATTTGCAACAACTCTACAGATTTGCAACAGATTTGTTGTTTAAAAAAAAAATCCATAGAATCTCTCGGTGAGAGAGAGAGAAAGAGAGAGAAGATAGAAGAAAAGAAAGATAGACACACAGAGAGAGAGAGAGAGAGAGAGAGAGAGACTGAGAGACTGACCTGAGATCGATTCAGCTGAGAAATTTACAAAACCTCTACAAATCTGCAACAGATATGTTGTTTTAAAAAAAAAAAAAGAGAAGAAAAATCCATGAAAGTTGTCTGTGAGACACAGAGAGAGAGAGAGAGAGACTGACCTGATTTTCAAGCTCTCGGTGAAACACAGATAGCAAGAGAGAGATAACTTTTGATACTACTGTTGTATTTTGAGAACTTGAAAATTACTTCTACACAGTTTTGAGCATGGCACCAACTTACACACCCTTCCAAATACTGCTCTTTCGCGTTTTTTCAACTTTCATTTTCCGTTTAGCAACCAACGTAAACTCATTTTTTGAATTTACAATTTGTGGTCAAATTTATAAACTAATACCAATAATTTATAAACCAAAAAAATTATTAAATAAGTTTTTATGATAATTTTTAAAATTTTTATAAATATAAACTAAAAATTAAAAACAAAATAGATAACAAACAAGACTACTAATTGTCATGCCTTCTGCAATCTAACCTTCTAACACAAAATTATAGACTTCGCCCCTTCACCCCTTTACCAATCATAACATCCTTTGGGCACCACCTACCCGTGTGGCAGGATCACTGAATAACCTCTCCTTGGAATTGGGTGGAAGCTCTGACCCAATAGTGATATATGACTTTGAATTGTACACCACCAAAAGTCATGCCATCTAGATTGCAAAAGTCACAATAAATAATAATTATATGAGTAAATTATAAATATTTTTTTTTGAGATTGATTTAAAATATGAATTATTTTATATTTTAAAAAATTATAAATATTATAAATATTTTGTTGTTAGAATTACATGAAGTAATTTATATTTTAATTTTGAAATGTATTTATAATTTATCTTAATTATATATTTATATAATATATTTTTTATTTATTATCTTATGTATTATAATTGTATTAATTTTATAGGTTTTATATCATCAATATTGTGATATTGTACATAGATATAGACAATGTAATTGTATTTAAATCTTGAATTTATAAAGACAAAAAAATAAAATAAAAATAGAGGTGGTAGTTATGGGTGGGTTAGGATTCTTTGATCTCATAAAATCAGATTTCTTGGTTTCTCGAAAAAAAAGATTATTTGTCTTCGTAATAAATTTACTTATTTTCACTTTTGTGTAGCAAATAGCAATTTAGACAAAAAAATCACAGAAATGCTATTAAATAGATTTCCCCTGCAATTCAATGGTAGAATATTTTAGGATAATTATCAGTATGTCTTATTAAATAGATTATTTACCCATAAGTTCTAAGTAATTTTTTTAGCGAAAAAGACTTAGACCCCCTTTTGGCAACCACCCCCACGACCCCCTCTGCCTCTCATTGGTTGAATTTTTTTTTTTTTTTCTTCTCCCCCACTCACCAACCCCCACATGTGTGTGGGGGTGGTGGGGGTGGGAATCTGAGGGGGTTTGTATCGGAAAATGACTTGGACCCCCAGCTGGGGGTGCTGGGGTCGGCTCCTATTGGGCAAAAACACTGTTTTTTTTTTTTTTTTTTTGGATTTCTGGCCAACCCCAGTGCGACACGTCACTGGGGGTCGGCACTGGAGGTCCCTGTACTGGGGGTCTATAGCATAACCCGTTTGTATCTGCCCTGTTTTTTTAGACGCGTATTTTGATAATGAATTTTTTAAAAATCTTGTGTATTTGTGAAATGATCATTTGGTATTTGTAGTAATATTGAGAAATTTATCAAACTAATAAATTATTGAAACATTTTAATTTTTATTTGTAAATTTTAATTTAATTTTACTTTATTTATGTTAGTTTGAATTGAAATATACGATGTAAAATTATAAGTAGTTGAATTGTAATTTTTAAAAAATATATTTTTACAATGATAAATTTATCATTGAAAGTTGAAGTATGATTTTTTGATAAAATCCGATACACAGAACCAACTTGTAATTACTCCAACCGGGTTAAACTTCTCTCCAATACAAATTCGAACTTGAGGTCTACCTAAAAAAATAACAATTAAAATATTAAAAAATTTACTACACAAAAGAAGAAGAAGGAAACAAAAAAAACTCAAAAACAATTTTCAAAAACTAAATCAAACAACATGATATACAATTTGAATTGATGGCCATGAGAAAGTAAGTACATGGACTTCATAATAGAAGAAAACCATTTCAAGCAATATCCAAATAATGGATTAAAAATCCTCATTGGGAAACAAAAAAAAATCACTTTCATAGAAATTTAATATACTCAACATTCATAGACAATGTCATTAATACATTAATACTGTATTTGGTTGGGGAATTTGAGAAGGAATTTGGAAAGAAAAATAAAAAAAGTACGTGAAATATGAATAAAATATACTTACATTTCACCTAGTTTCACACACATTTTCCCTTTCCTTTCCCTTTCCAAATCCCTCCTCAAATCCCCCAACCAAACACCGTAAGGGCACGTTTGATTGTCTCGCTGAAATTAAAACTGCTACATATATTCCCTAATTTCATACTATTTTGTTTGAACTAGAAACCCAAGTATTTTCCAAGATGTCGCCGCCTCAGAAAATAATTATTTAATTAACCTTCTGGGAAAAATATATATTTTTGCTTTCACAGGAAACAAAAAATATATATAATAGATGTCACTACTCCATACTAATATTTCAGTGTTCGATCTTTGCAAAACGTCCCTTGATTCTTGTCCTGTTTTCTGCTCGAATCCTTCGTGATTCATATCGGACGTGCTTATCGTACCTGTTTTTTTGCCAAAAAAAAAAAGAAAAAAATTTCTCAGCTCCCTCAAACAGTTGAAAACCAACGAGAAAACAAGTTTATAACTCGTGCTACACAAAAGGTAAATTATACTTTGCATACTTTATATCGAATCTCACCTTTGGTCACTTAATTGTAATATTCAACCTTTTCCATTTCCGTTCAAGTTGCAGTGTGGTTCTTTTGTCAACGGATGACTCTCACAGAAGACATTTTTTGGATAAAAATGTAATTTTTCTTCCAATTTCTTCTTCTTTTTCTCTATTTCTCGACTGTATTTTCTCTTTCTACTGTATATCCTAAACTCATCAACACCACAACCCTTCCCCGCTATTTCCACCCCCCACCCTTTTCCTGCAACCTCTCTTCGAAAAAATGGTAGGGGAGTGGCGATGAAGGGGTGATCACTGGTGATGTATTTAAAAAAATACGAGAGAGAAAATAGACCGGAGAAATAGGGTAGAAGAAGACAAAAAGAAAATTATAATTTTACCCCTAAAATGCATATCACGTGAGGGTCAAATGACAACTTCCGTTTACTAATTTAACACTATACTAACAGAATAAATTTACTAAGGTAACCAACTCGAGATTTTCCTTGATAGGTACTGGGAAGGAATTGGAATGAACTAATATTGATTCATACAGAAGAAAAGGTTCTCTCTTCATTCAAATACCGTACCTATGAGATAGGGATAGAGGCAAAAAGAAAAATCGAAGATTTTGTATAATACTTTAGACCGAAAAATCAATCTGCTTTATTTTGTATCCCATGCTCGATGAGAGAATGAGTCAAAATCTACGAGATCAAAACTTATTGGACTTGAGGAATGACATAAAAAAAGATTTACTAGTCATACCTATTCTGGATCTATTATAATTTTAAATGAAGTTTCAATAAGAAAATATCTCAAGAATTCTTAATTAAAAACAGAAAATAGATAGAACCTAGAAGTTTTTAGGAAATTTTGAAATGGCTAATTGTCGCAACTATCCTTTTGGCTTAAATTTCAGAGACATCATCAAGAAAAAAAGCAGCACACAATAGATACCTTCTAGTTTTCTTCTTCTCCTTATACCGTGAAATTGCAAAGTCACGCTCCTGACTTGTTAACTCCCGTATAGTAACTTTAGGAAGGACATGCAAAGCTTCAGTAACGTGATGTTGCGACTCCACTTCATAACCACAATTAGCATGACTTGCACTGCCACCGATATCTGAATCTTTCTCAGGAACCAAACAGCTTTCCTCAATGTAGCTTGCTTGTAACTTAGAGGGACGAAGACCTTGATTTGCAAGCTCAACATTATCGCTGCACCAAAATACACTAGCCTACATGGAAGGCAACATGATAGTTTGTTTAAACATTTCTTTCTGCTAAACCATTTTAAAAAAACATAATTTTCATAACGAACTAAGCAAGACTCGCAGTCCAAACAAATAAAACAGTCTCTGGGGAACATGCCACACCGAGATCACTAATCAATTGCTTGCACAACACAAAAATAAAGCTGAGTAAATTATGCTTTAAGTCCATGAATTTTACAGCCTACTCAATTAAGTCCAAGAACTAAATTTTCACTCAGTCCTTTTAACTTTCTAAATTAGTTCAATATAGCCCTTCTGTTATGTTTTGTCCACCTTGGGCCGTTAAGATGGTTTACCTTCGGCCTATTTTAGCCACTTTATTTATTTATTATTGCTCAGGGTAGGGGGTGAGAAGGATTTAGGGGCAGGGTCGTTAAGGGCTACTCAGCCACTCAGCCCCCCGTTGTCCATGTCCTAAAATGAACAAGTCAATATAAAGCAGCATCGAAATGGCATACAAAGCCAAAGAAGTCTAAATAAGTAGAAGTAAAGGAGTGGAAAGCTCAAAAGGCCATGTGATGCAGAATGGGGAGGGAGAGGACAAACACAACGGTCAAAATTATTAATCAACTCTGAATACAACAATGCAAAAACTTGATATTTGCATCAAATTGCAATCGATTTAGATACATTTAAAGAGAAAGAAGCTTTACCTCGTAATGAGGAACTGTGCTTAGATCTGTGCCGTGTTCAAAGCCAGCATACATATTTCCTGGCTGCAGGTCTTGTTCAGGTACCGGAGATTGGAACTGCATGAGGGGTTCAATGTCATCCCCACGACCATAATCATCAAAGTTGGATTCTGATTTTGCCATTTTGCGAAGCTGCCCAAGTATTTCTTCCTTGTATTTCCCACAAGCAGCTTTACGATTCTAATTCAATAACAACATCCTGAAGTTAAGTTAAAAAGTACAACAGCCAATGCAAATTCAACAAGTGACAAACACATTAGATATTTCACTTCCGAGATGAATCATATAATTCATAATTAATAAACATAAATGAACTTGGCTATTATATACTATTTTGGCTAATAGGACTCTCCAATTAGATCATCATATGATCAAATCATTGAAAAGCTAAAGAATGCACCCATAAAAGTGTTTCTATAAATACAGTGATACGTAATTGAACAAAAAGTTAATCAAATGTGAGGCAAGATGAAAGTTTGGAAAAGTACTTTGAAATTTACAATGAATATTTACAGTGTCTATAATCATATAGAAGAAGCTATATGTTTCTAGGTGAATGAATGTCTTTTAAAGTACAGGTGAGTGCAAGTCGTTTAGTATGCGTAGGTTGACTAGCATTAAAGAATGTGTCTATAATTCCCCAAATGCATGTATACATAAGTGTTTTGAATTGAATTGTGTAAGAAATTATAAGAAAGAGAGAGAACTCCAAAAGTGGGGAAAAGGAGGGTGTGAAAAGAAAGCCTCAAGTGAGGGTGTGAAAGTGTAAAAAATTCAACAAGAATAAAATATATTTTTTAGTGCATACGCAATTGTGCTTGCCCCCAAAAATCCCAACACAAAAAAGAAACCACAATAAAAAAATCTAAAACTAGTTTGAACAAAAACTGAATTCACCATCAACACCTCCCAAAAGTATGTAAAAATCCCTCGAATTAACAAACCAAAAATCAAAGCAACCAATTGTCAAAAACCACATGTTTCTACAGTATGGAAAGATGTGAAATTCAAGAAGCAACAAAAACCCACCATGCCAAACAGGTCCTAAAAATGAATTAATTGTTAGGAATTGCAAAACCCCTAACCGCTTGGGATCGCCCATAAACAATAATTATATAAATCACAGATACAAACAACAACACAAGATTTACATAGTCGCTATGGTTTCGCTAGGATCCGAAAAAATTACAAGCCAGATACATAGATAGCCATATTAGCTACCCCCAAACTATATATGCTATATATAGAATTAGGGTTATACAAAGTGTTGTTGAAATACACACAACCCATCATGAATCAACAGTAAACAACAAAAAGAACCAATCAGTAAAGAAAGAGTAATAAATACTAACCTTAGGAAGAGGAGGAACCCCCATAGCTTGAAAGCAATGTTGAGAGCTATTAGAAACAATCAAATCATCAATACTCACAATACAAGGAGTTTCCCAAACCAACAAATCTGAAAACCCATCATCACCCAAACCCTCCTTCCCAAAACCCCCACACCCATCAACCAAATCATCATCACAAAACAGATCTTTCTTGCTAGAATCTTCAAACCCAAGAACACTCAACAGCTCATTCACAGAAGGACACCCATGGAAGCCCTCCAGAGGCCTTCGTTGGTGAATCGAGGATAGAGATTTGCTGTGTATTTCCCAATCACAGTTCTGGCAGAGAACCAAGTTCTCAGTGGAACAGAGGATGGAGGCAGGGGTGGAATCACATGAGTCGCAGAGCAGAGAGCGAGTGTGTTTTGTGAAGAGCTGATTGGTGGAGTGGACTTGTTGGTCACAAGAGAAACAGAGCTTTGCAGAGTCGGCTCTGCAGTACAATAGAGCTTTAGATTCTCCACAGAAATCGCAAATTCGCTTCTGGGTTTTGGAGTTTTCTTGATATTGTTCTTCTTCTTCATTGTCTTGTTTCACATGTAGGGGTGTTGCAGAAGCATCAGCCATTGGAATTGTTGAAGAAACAGAGCATAGATTGTAGAAGAAGAGTATATGAAAGAAAAGTAAACAATTTGATAATTATGAATGGAGTTAAAGAGACTCGCGTCGCGAGTGTGTGGGAAAGTGAAAGACAAAAAAATGAAAGGGATGAGAGAAAGCTTGAAGAAGAGAAACCTTATCGTTATTCTAAAAAGAGAACAATCTTGAAAGTCTGCGTTGATTTTTCTTTTTTCTTTTTTCTTTTGTTTTTTGTGATGAGCAATCATCGTCACTCCCCCCCTTGAGTGAGTTGTACAATTTGTTTTTTTAGTGGTGCTACTCTCATTATATAAATTATAAAAATTTAAAAATTATATTATAAAATTTTATTATTCATATTAAAATTTAGAAGTTGTTTGGTTTTTAAGTTAGGCTAAAAAATCACAAAAGGATAAAAGAAAGTAAAAAAATCACAAAAAGTCAAAAATCACAAGAGGACAAAAAAAATTTACTATTCCAAAGCTAAAAAAAAGTCAAAAAAGAAGATCAAGGCCAAGTTTGGCATCTACTAAATAATACAAAAAGTTAAAAGGTCACTATCCTATTTAAGTCACATCATCTTATTTAAATCATATCACCTCTCTATCACATCACATCAAACCTAATCCAAACCCAACCCATATAAGCCAATAGTCCAAAAGTGTACTTTTTTAGAATATCTCAAACCAACCCTAAACGAATAAAAAAGTTTCAGACTAAAAAAGTCAAAAAAATTAAAAAATCAACTAAAAAAGTCATTGTCAAACGAAGGCTTAATAAGACTCATCTGAAAAATAAAATAAAACTTATTAATAAATTTTCTAAAACATATTATTTTTCTTTTTAACTTGTGAAACATGATTTTGGTATAGAATGGTATGATATTTTATAATTCTTTTATTCTAAATAAATCAAAATAGTTATCATTGTGCTTTACAATTACAAATCATCTTAAATGGATTTCATGTAAAAATTTACTATTTTCATATTTAGTGATGAAAAATGCTTTAGAAATAAATTAATAAATTTTATAAATATTTTTTTCCTAAATGATGTGTTGTGTAATGATAAAAATTTGAAATACACTTTAATAATATAATAAATATCATGATAATTAATTAAAAAAATTATAAAATTTATCAGTTTGTAGAGGCTTGTTTTAGAAAATTGGTTAAAAACTAATTTTTTTAGCTTTTTTTTTGAAAAAATATATTAAAAAGATAAAAAAGTAATATAACTTATAATAGATTAAAAGTCAAAAACTAATTTTTTATTCAATTACCAAAACAAGCCAAACTATCATACACTTGCAATATGTCTCAACTTGTGCGGAAATCCTCCACTCATTGGCCATGCTTCTTGTTTTTTTTTTAACAAACACACTGCAATATGAAAAAAATCAAATCATTAAAAACAAAATATAAAAAAATAAAAAACTCAAAAACATTTTTTGAGCTATAAATCAAATAAGGTGAGTGGTATTCATTGAGATTTTTTCTCAATATCTTTTCAATTACATGTATAAAAAGATTTTTTAAAAAGATAGTTAAAAGTTATTTTTTAATTTTTTTTTTTAACTTTTTTATAAAGGAAGAAAGTGAGTTGAAAAATGAAAAGTGATTTTAATTTATTTCCTAAAACAGCTCAAAGTATAGCTCAAAGTATAATGATGTTTGTAAGTTTTGACATCACTCCAAAAGTAAATAAATAAATAATGCAACCGTCCCATCAGCCCCTTTTTGTTTCTGGATTCTCCCACCTTTATTATTACTATTATTTTAAATGAAAATTTTCTCAATCTTGTCTTGATGCTTCCACCAGAGACATCCATGGGTGTAATTTATTTAAAGGGATTGGTTTCCTCCCGTCTCAAGTCGGGTTAGGCCATCTCTAACGGTTCATCAAATCTGATATCAAATTTAAAATTAGTGAAAAAGTCACTTTTTTAAGGTTCAATAGTTTCACCAAATCGATATCAAATCGAGAATTCACCAAAATGAGAACAGGCGAAGTATTTTACCAAATCACTGTTCCTGACCGTTGGGGGGAGACCAACCGGTCGACCAGCCGGTTGACCGGCCGGTTGTCCCGGAAATAGTTCAAACAGTTCAACATTTCTGGTTCAAACCGTTAAAAAAAAAAAAATTTCGCCTAACCAGTCGACCAACCGATTGTCCCGAACAGATTTGATATTTGGTGAACCATTGGAGCCTCTGGTATCAAATTGGAGAAAGAGTGATTTTTTTACTCAGATTTGGTGAAAAGTTTGATGAACCGTTGGAAATGCTCTTAGAGAGTATTGTTGGATTTGTGGAGATATATTATGAGTTTTATTTTAATAATTTAAATTATTTAAAATTTGTTAAGTATTATATATTTACAAATAATTATGTAGATTAGATATTGATAATTATTTCATCAGATCAGATTTTTTGAAATTTTTTATTTTTTCATTGTCTATTTTTTTTATACAAAACTTATTTGATCACGTAACTATCGATATCCGATCAACTTGATTTTTTACAGGCATATAATACTTAATGAGTTCTACACACGGTTCAGATGATCAAAACGAGACTCGTGATAGACTTCCACGAGGCAAACAATAGAGGGAAGCCAGACCCTTATTTAAATGTTATTTAATGCAATTAACTTGGAATTAACTTGGTTGGTTTGAATTTTGAGAATTTTTTTTAAAAAAATTAAATTTTTTATTTTTTGTGTTTTTTTTTTTATTTTCACTAATTTTTTTTAATATTTAGATATATATAACATAAATACACTTAAAAATTATAATATTTGTGAAAAAATCTTTAAAAAATTCACTAAATACTAAAAATATATTTTTTTAAAATTTATGAGAATTCAATACATTTTTCATATTCTTGTATATTTATTGATTTTTTAAAATATATTTTTATAAATATTTTACTTTTTAGATATATTTAAGTAAGGTGAATCTAAAAAATTTTAAAAATTCCTTAATATTTAAAAAATATTCACTAAAAAAAACAAAAAAAATTTAATTTTCGAAAAAGAAAATTCAGAAAATTAAAACTAAACACACTAAATATTTTTAGAAAAAATTATCAATAAATCCCAATTGAGAAAATGTTGCTCTATTTACCCAAATACGAAGACAGTAAACAAACCTTCAAAACCCAAAACAATGCAGAACATATTAACGATGGTGGTTTAAACATTACACACCTTTGGGTTTCATTGTCATCTTCTGCAACTCCGGCGTACTCGGTTTCAGTGTACACTAACAGAAAATACTGTTCTCTGTGTCTTTACACTATCCAACGAAGACAATGTCAAGCTCTCAGTAGCACATTTTACTCCGATTGTGTATCGCTATGCATTACAAAGGTGGTCCGTTAGTTTGCAGATTCCTCCAATTAGGGTTTCGAACCTGAAGCACAAATGTGGAATTCATGCAATCCCTCTTCGAAAATACCTCACCCATATATTTATGGATTTCACCAATTGATATGGAAATGTTCATAATGTAGAAATGTTGAAAACCAATGTTTCCTTACGCAAATCACAATAATCGATCGAAAAACGAGAGAAACTAAAATCCCACATTCGCCCCCTGTGTAACCACACACATGTGCGTAGTATTGGACAAAATTGATATTCTGACTTTTTAAGGATTTTTTAAGTTCAAAAGAAAAGATGCAGGATTAAATGGTGCACAAGTTCCCAACTTAGGATTTATTTGTGTTTTACCTTATTTTTTATTTGAGTAAATTATAAATACATTTTCTTAAGTTTATTAAAAATACAAATTATTCTTATAGTTATGAAAATTACATCTCACACTTTAAATTTTTTAATTACATAACAAATAACTCACTTTCATTAATTAATCATAATGTCAATTAATAATTTTTAATAATCTCAATAATATATTTCAATTAACAATTTTGGTAATTTCATCGTGGAAGAATAATTAGAAATTTCATGTTTTCTATCAATTTTATTTAATGACATATTCTGACAATGGAATATTTATAATTTTCTGAACCACATGGGACAATATGTATTTTAAGCAAATCTTATGGAATGTATTTGTAATTTACCCTTTTTATTTTATGTTATACCGTTTTGTTATAATTTATTGAGTCTGTTTTTAGCTTCTTTATTTCAAAAGTGTATGCCCGAGTATTTAATTTTGTTTTTGTTTATATTATATAATAAGGTTAAAATAATTTAAATAAACAAAATATTTTAATTATTTAAAATTTTAAAAAATGGCGCTTTTAACTTTTAATTTGATCAAACTTATACCAACCATACTTGCATTAATTGGTACAATTTATGTTATAGAAACAAACTTAAATCTATTTAAAATATTTATTTTTAAAATGGTTGGAATATGTTTTTGAGATTAGACCTTCAACTTACCACTTTTAGGTTGCAAAAATGCACACCAAACGGGGCATAGCAAATTATTGTGCATAAACGTAATAATTGAAATTCCAACCCCCACGCTCATGACTGTTGTACATTTCTTTGCCCCCAAGTAACCGAAATTATGCATTGAGGTGGACTGCTCAAACCAATTCAACAGTTTTTTTTTTTTTTTTTTTTTTTTTAAAGCGGTAAAACCCATTCAACAGAGCTTTGTCTGATGGGAAAACTATAATTAAGCATAATTTATCAAAAATATTTACTAAAAGATGAACACATTAAAAACTTGCATTACACAAGATTCTCACTACTTTGTAATTTTTTTTCTCTCATTTCCATTTTCTCCTTGGTTGACTGGGATATGAGACTTGACCAAATATAAAATTTAGTAGAGCATATATATATATATATATTGGGATGAATATATATAGATGGGAGAAAGAAAAAATAACTAACACATTGGAGGGTGCAAGTGGTACTTACATCCCCACAATCTTTCATTAACATCACAGACACACTTGCACCCCTCATTTATTGATAATTTTTTTCTTTTTCTCCTGCTTACCTATAGTTTTCCTTGTATATTGTCCATTTTTATCCCATATTTGGTTATTTTAAATGTAGAAATTTAAATATTATATTAAATACGCAATACCACTCTTATTACATATTTCATACAACAAACTATAGATTAATCATTCATCTAACGATATAAATATAATTACTCTATTCTAATTTCATACCAAAAATATAGAATGAAAAAGTGACATCACATTATCTATCTCATACTTATTATATTTCATTTTATATCTTTTAAGTATAATGTATTGTCGTCATCCATTATATCAAATAATCAAGATCTAAGATCATATCTCGTAAACTTATCTCAATTCTATTATTATTTAAAAATAATAACCATATCTCGTAGTGTAGTGTAGCATATTTTGTGTTATTATAGTACAATAAAAATACAATTTATAAAAATTCCTTATGTCAATGATAGAAATAAAAGTGATTTGTAAATAAAAAAATTTAAAAAAATATTGAGAGCGAAATGTATGGCCTTATAGCCGGCCGAGCTAGTCTTGGCCGGAGTCTTGGTCTTTGCTCGGTTGGACTTTGGTTACGCGCTGGACCGAGGGACTAATCTGGTCAAGTTGAGACAACTTCGAGCTACTATCCTGATAACGATATGCACTTTATTGAGTCAGATGGACTTTATCCTCAGGCTAGGTCTACTGAGCAGAAGCCCGGTCGAGATTGGGTAGCCTCGGCTAAGCCCACCTCCAGAATTGACCGAGGAGGCCAGACTGGTAGTGCGGTATTACAGTGAAGACGTGGCGCCACGCCGAACACAGCTCGGCGGCCAATGCTATGTGGTGCGGTGGGAGAGCGGGAAGGAGATTCCGTTGTCTGTATGCGTCAATACCGTTTGGCAGTTTGGTCATTTGGTGTTTGGCGGTATTTGCGCCTACACTTGGAGGAACCCCATTGGGGAACATATCCACACGTCAGAAGGAGAACAGACAAAGAGGAGTGCGCATAAACTATATAAACAGTACTGTATATCCATGCACAGGTCTGGAACATCTAATTTTCTGAGCCACCTATCCCTTTGTCTCTTTCTTTCTCTTTCTCTCTGTGCACTAACTTGATCGTCAGAGGGTTTTTCTGATAGCACACCGTCGGGTAGCTCACCGTCATTGTGTTCTCAGGTCATTCGGAGCAAAGTGAAACTTGGACACGAGAAATACAAGCAGCGATGAATATTTGCTCCTCGCACAAATATATTTTTCAGAATAATGTGTTAATGGCAGATGTGAAACTATGACAACAATTTTTAATATTTTGATTGAAAATGAAGGGAGCACAAAAAATCAACTCATTTTACATAAATTGTGTGTTTATATATTGTCTTCGTTTGAGATATGGGTTGACTTTTTAATTTTTTAGTTATTTTAACCTGGGACTAAAAAGTTTCGTTTGGGATAGACTTTTTTGATTTTTTTGACTTTTATGAAAGAAAAAAAAAAATCATGGGATAGATGTGACATTTTATCTTATTTAACTAAAATAACCTATTTTATCTTATATAGCTATTTTAATCCAAGTGATCTTCTCAAACGATCCCATCATTATTGTAATAGAAAACTTGTACAAAAAAGGTAAAAGATAAATTTCTGAAATGCAACAACTTACATTCACGCATTGATTTGATTCAATTTTAAGGTGAATTAAGAATTACACCGTTTTTTTTATGATTTTAAAAATAGAGAACTAAACGGAACCATAAAAATTAGGGGTCGGGCAGCTTCGATCAGGCTGGAAAGTTATTCAAACTCAACTCAAGTTGTATTGAGACTTGTTCAAGCTCGAATTGTAAACCCGATCTGAGTTAAATGCAAATTGTCCAAGTTGTCCGAATTGTAAATGAAATTTTTTTTTTTTCAGCTACATTATTAAATTATTAAAATGTGACTTTATTTACATTTTTTTTTATTTATAGAAAATCATTAATACCATCAAAACAAATAATTTTTATAATGTAAGAGAAATGCCGCTATAGTAGTCCTTACAATTTATGAGTGGAAAAAAAATAAAAAAGGTAAGATTTTATGTTATTTGTATATATAATATATATTTAATATGATTTAATAATCTAAATTACTTTAATATCATGTAATGACTAATAATTTATATGTATATTTAATATTTTTATATATCTATATATGTATAATTCGGATTTTGGGTTGTTCGGTTTGTTTGACGTTTTTCCCCAAGCCTGCCCAAATTTAATTCCAGCTTTTGAATTTTTGCCCAAATCCGTACCGAATTTAAAAATATCTTGTCCAAGCCCTAAAAAATTTCATAGTGGGTTTGAATTGTCTGTCCAAATTACACTCCTAATAAAAATGGTTCAATTCTGATTTGGTTTCAATTTAGTTTTGCAGTTCTAAGTTAGAAAATTAATCATTATATCCATATAATCAATTTAATAATCTACATAAGTATTCCAAAAAATTCACAAATATGCTTAAAATTTTCATAATATTCTTCAAATCAACTTTTATAAAATAGGCAAAAACACATCTAATTCTTCATATTATATACTACATAAATATTAATATTCAATAATATAAAAAGTGTATAAAAAACGGTTCAATAGTTCTTTGAGTAATGTTATAGATTTTAAAAATTTTATCAAAGTTTTTACCAAATGTCTCACTAAGTGTGGGATCCACACCATGTAAGTCTCATGTGGGTCCTACCCCCATGTGAGACATTTATATAAATTTTAGGGTTAATTACACTAATAGTCCCTATAGTTTGGGACTTGTGTCACTTTGGTCACTGACTTTTCAATTGTGACACATTTGACCCCGAAGTTTCAATCTTGTTCCAAATAAGGACAATTGAAAATATTATTAGATTTTTCAAGGGTAAAATCGTCAATTTAATAAAATATAAACTAATTTGACAAAAATAAATGTCAAAAAAATATTTTTAATTTTTTAAAATTATTTTTATCCACCAATGATAAATTATTTAAAATTAACAAAAATTACATGATTAATTTTTTAAAATTAATTTTACATGATCATCATTTAAACACATAATAAAAAGGAAAATTTACCCATAAGTCCTAGTTTTTGAAAAGTTGAACCATTTAGTCCTAAAAGTTTTCTTATGCTCCATTTAGTCCCATTTTTACATCAGCATGATGTAAATGATGTAAATGATCTGATATTTCATTCTATAATTTCAAAATTTATTGAAATCTGATGAACATTAGATGTTTGAAATCTAATGTTTGTAACATTACTCTGATGTTATTAACATTGTATCTGATGTTATTAACATTGTAATGGGACCTTTCAGTCTATAAGAAAACTTTTAGGACTAAACAGTGTATAAGTTATTAATTTGGGATTTATTGGTGCATCCCCCTAATAAAAATTAATTTGGTAAAAAAATAAATAAATGTCCAAAAGATTTATCAATTTTACATAATTTTAGTTTTAGTAGGTAGAAATAATTTTTTAAAATTCAAAAATATTTGCTTGACATTTATTTTTTGTCAAATTAGTTTATATTTTATCAAATTGACAATTTTACCCTTGAAAAATCTAATTATATATTCAATTGTCTTTATTTGAAACAAGATTCAAAATTCAGGGTCAAATGTGTCACAATTGAAAAGTCAGGGACTAAAGTGACACAAGTTCCAAACTATAGGGACTATTTGTGTAATTTGCCCTAAATTTTAATAAAATTTTTGAAATCTCTAATATTTTTATAGTTTTTTTAAGCCTTGATATAACAACGGAATTGTAATCAACAATTCTTAATTTTTACTGATTAAAATCTAACTGGGCAGTTAAAAAAATCACACTAAATCATATGATTTGAATCGACTCAGATCATACGACAAGGTCACACATCCAGGCTAGGCGAATTTGATGCGTCTTTATGTAATCATCATCTGAATAACAGCCAACCAAAACATATATAAAAACTAAAATAAAAAATGTAAGAAAATCTCCGATACTGCGCTTTTAATCTAGAGAAAAATTAATGAATCGGTTTAGCGATTTCTTTTTTAACAACTTTTTCATCAATTTTTTCTTGATTTAAAAAAAATTCAAAAAAAAAAAATTCACTTAAAGATCCTACTAAATTAGACAGGATTGAAAAGTGAAAAATAAAACTATTGAATTTTTTTAATTAAAAAGAATTTTTTTTCCTTCAAATTTTTCTAGATTAAACAGACAAACCTGCAAAGCAAAAAATACTGATACAAACATGTAAATTTTTTCATTAATTTTTTTTTAAAAAATGACTTTTTTTGAACAGTTGTCAAACACCTCATAAATGCCGACATTTAGGTTTGAGGAGAGGCCCACGGCAATAACTAGAGAGAGGACTTGGGTCGAAGGGTTGGAATCTTTTGTAAACAAAAGCATAGGGTATCGAATTTTCTATTAAATAAATGGGTAAATATTTTAAATTTGATATATTCTAGTTTTATACGAGATATTTAGTTATTTATTTAATAAAAAATTTGAAGCGTATAATATTTTTAAAATAAATTTATATTCTTGTCTCCTAACTCATATTTAGGGTATGCGTGGTGCGATTTAAACGGTTTAAGAGTAAAATTATAAATTGAATGACAAATTGGTAGATTGACAAATCTAGATTGGGGCAGTTTTAGACGGATTGGTAGATTGAACAATATTCTAACCAATTATCAAATATTTACATAATATATAATACTTATTTGCATAATATTTTTTATATATATAATACAAACTAATTTTACTTAACATGTTCTATATATATAACTATTAATATGTAATAAATTTCACATCTTAAATATTTCTCACACCCATTTTTATTTTTATATTTCATTAGAGGTTAAAAAATATATATTTATTAACTATAGGGAATCGATTCCGCAAACGGATTACAAATTTTAAAATTTAATCCGTGATTAACGAATAGAGTGGTACAAATTATTGCTAATCAGTGCAATTTTAACTGATTAAAATTGAGATAATAAAATTGACAAGTTTTTTATTTAGCCAAAAAAGAGTTTCATTGATAAAGAAATAAAGAAGTTTTTTTTAGAAAGAATTCTTAGTTTTCTTGGAAGGTGGCTTTTGCCTTAAAATCAATGGAGAAATTGTATTATCACTATCACTGTCACTATCCCCATCCATCCGCTTCCCCAACATCAATATTGGTCTGTAATCGATCCCACATAGTACCATATGCTTTTCATACATAGACCCTACAACGATTTTCGATTCCACATATTTCAAAGAAATTAAGGTGTCATTAAAGCTCATTGACCACTGGTTTGGAAAGTCGAGTTGGGATAAATTGGGACTAAAATAATCACAACAAAAATAAAATAATTTTTTTAATTTAATAAGATAAAATATTATATTTAAATTATAATTATTTTATTTTATTTTTTATAAAAATCAAAAAAACTAAAGCACTTATTTTAAATAAGACTTTTTAATCCTAAATTAAAATAATCAAAAAAAATTAAAAAACTAAAAAACAAACTCACACCTACAAACTAAGCCTGAATATTATACATAACAAGAACAGTAGTCTTAATCCTCATTTTACGTCAGCTCCCACATCATTACCTATACTACAAATAGACCTTTTTCTTTTTCTGTTTTGGGATAAGATTTTTTTTTTTCCCGAGATTACAAGAGGTTAGTTTGTTAATAAAGTTACGTTTGGAATATTCTATCAAATATTTTATTAAATTTTTTATATGAGTGTGGGACATATAACATTTCTCTTGTTAATAATATTAAACTACAACTAAAAAGATCGTCGCTATTCCATCATCACTTTGACTTTTTTCTCATCACACACCTTAAGACATGACTACAAGATCACTGACCAAACCCAAAGTTTTGAGATTTACTAAAACACAGTAAATCAATTTGAGAATCCACGAACAATAAAAAAGGGAAACTATTTTTCTGAAATAATATTCTTATTCAACAATCTTACTTATACTAAACTATCACTTGTAGAATAAAATTAGGTAGCTACCATACTAAATCAAGAGAAAAAGAGAAGAAGAAGAAGAAACTGATAATTCTTGTTGAACAAAAACATAATAATAATAATAATAATAATAATAATAATAATAATAATAAAAACACAATTTAAGAAATCTAACAAACATGAAACTAAATATTCTAGTCTTAAATAATAATCATAATCAAATACTAAAATAAGAAAAATAAAATAAATGATTCTTAAATTCGGTGTTCATCACTTCTATAATCGGATTTCTTTCTCCCCAACTCCACTTCTCAAAAGCACACACACACATATATACCTTTGCCAAAAACAACATTTACCAACCTCAGCAGAAAAATTAATGATTTGGAATCTCAATTTAGCAGTGTTTAAATCGTATATTTGCAGAGGGAAGGTTTGGAAGATTGCTAAAACTAGGTTAAATTGAGTATTTAATAAAAGTGGTGTCGTTCTCTCTGTTTCATAGAGTCGTAGAAATCGATAATAATGTTATTGATGAGTAAACAAAACTCCATAACTCCATTCATAGATGCGTATGGAACTATCAGAAAATGAGCATATTCAATGAAAGTAAAGTGGTATATAGTTCGTGAATAAGACAACCAATCCTATGATTAGGTTAGTATCAGAAACAGAAAGTGATGAGAATTATAAACTGAGTAAAGCTTCCCATGTCATTCATATTCATTTCCATGAACGACAAATTAACTATATAAAACTATTGTTGTAAGAAGTAACCTACAAAAACTAATCAAGAGCAAAACATCTAAAATGGTCAGTTGCACAACGAAAAACTTTATAGTTGAGGCAGAAAGGTTGTGTGTGTACCGTAGATCAACTGTTCTGATCAGGTTGGTATGGTGGTTGATGCTAACGATCAGTGCCTCCGATTACCCTGGTGTTATATGATTCACAGTGACTGCACTTGTGCCCAAAAATGTGAAAGAATGCTTCGCTGGTACTGTTGCAGTCATTGCAGAGGATCGGAACCTGCAAAATACATTTGCAACAACTTGCGTCATTTGCCAGGGTAATTATAATCCTGAAATATGGACACATCTGGAACATGGACACAAGTATTTTATAGTATTATGATTGGTAGAGAAGGTGAATAGGTGGGATATTATGTTGGGTGATTAGGGAACATGAGGGGACATATTGAATGATGATTGATTAGGAAGTATAAACACATGATACTCCGGAAAAATTGAATAATTTCCCCATTTGCCAAGGTCATTTGCTTGCAAGATGAGTGTTTTGTAACGCTTCTGTTCCCTGTTTTTTGTTTTTGATTTCATTTTTTTTTAATACAAATTAGAGACAAACTTGTTAGTTATATTGTTTTTGTTTTCAAAAAAAAGTGAAATTGATTCCAAAATTTTCAAAACTTTTTAGAAACGACATATGTTTGGTTTTGAATTTTCAAAAACAATTTTGAGTTTTCAATCCATAATTTTTTTTAGTGAACATTTTAAAATTTTTAATCAAATATTTTTATTTTTAGATATACTTAATCTAAATGTACTTAAAAAGTAAATATTTATGACAATCTTGAATAAATCAATAAATACAAAAAAAATGAACATATATTGAATTTTTGTATATAAATATATTCTGTGTATTTTATAGTATTTAGTGAATTTTTAAAAAAAAAATCACCAATAAAAAGTTTAAAAAAATAATTAAAATATTTTAAAAGTTCACTTAAAAAATTACGAATTGAAAACTCAAATTTTTTTCTGAAAACTCCAAACCAAACAGATTCAAAAGAGTTTTGGAAAAAGTTATTTTCTCTCTCTTTTTCTTGTTTTTTAAAAGGAAAAATCATCATAAGCACGAAAACATCAACGATGGGTCAAATTAAGTAATTTCTGGTGGGCTCTATAAACCATTATTCCTCAAAATTACTATCAACCATAACATTCAGCAGAAAAAAGGTGATTAATGATATTCTGATGCAACAAATCAACCAAAAAAAAAAGAAAATATGAAGGCAGCATTTACCTTGTAATGGTATTCCTCAGGCATGGCAGTAGCTTGAATCTGTCAAGAAAAAGATTCATCATTACTGCAGAATCATAATCTTTATGGAATGGTCCAATTAAAAGGATGAAAAAGAAAAGAAGAATCATCTTCAACACACGTGCACATGCACACACATGGGGACTTCAACAGCCCAAACAGCAGTTTAAGTGAACTTTATTATGACTTTATTTTTTCAACAGCCCAAACAGCAGTTTTAGGACAACCCAAACAACCCCTTATTGTTCGAATCACTAAATTATGACTTTATTTTTTCAACAGGGCTAACATAAGAGAAACATGAATTTTGTCCAAACAGCAGTTTTTTTTCAAATTTGGGGATTTGAAGTCATGTGGATTTTTATTCCCTTCATTTCAAATGTATCTAATATTTATAAGCTCTTCATCCAAGCACATTCCCAAGGATATGTGGATCCACAAAACACTCAAAAATATATCTGAAAAGATTGATCAGCCGCATGAACGTGATATGATCGCACGAGCATAGGCAATTCTAAAATAAAAGAACATACAATACAATCATAGCTTTCCTATAGAAAAAAATTTAGCATAAAGAAACTCAACATAAAAAAAAACAAAATAAAACTCCATACCTCCTCTTCTAATCTTTCCCATGTTCTTGACATGTTAAGCACTGACTTGGAGCAAACGGGACAACGATACCTGGATGATGGATTCAGTAAAACTTACCAGAAAGAAATAAAGCAATATGAGAAGAAATATAAGATGGACCGGAGTTAACTTGTAATGACCCCAAGATGCATAGAGGAAGTCATTCTTATTTCATAATGGGGTTAATGTGGTTTAATTCAATTATATCTATTGGAATTGAAGAACTATCTATTGAGTTATGAATTAATGACGTTTACTGTATCGATCTGAAATTTTTTCCCTCCGCTCGAGCGGGGGAGTCGGCGCTCGAGCAGACTTTTGGGGCTCCCAGCAATTTTGCAGACGGCCTGAGATTCTGGGAGTTGTGTTTCTCCGCTCGAGCGGGGGATTCGACGCTCGAGCGGAAGGCTTTGTTGGTCTGCGCACTCGAGCGCAAAGTTAGACGCTCGAGCGGGTCACCAGGTTGAGTTGAATTTCTGGGGCTCGTGGGCTCGTTTTGATATTTTTATTGGTATGTTTAGAACCTCCTCATTTTATTTTGGGATGTTGCTTGAGGTGGTAATATGATGATAAAGTAAGATTGGACCAAAGGATGTAATTCGGATAGTTATTTTATGATCAGCCGTCACTCTTTTGCCCATCTCTTTGTCCACAGTTTGAATTTGAATGTGGGGTTAGAACCATTGGAAAGCTTATTTCCGGGGCTTCAATTTGGACACAAGAACGACCTAAAACGGAGTCCGGATGGGAGAGTTATACCTGTTCAAAGTTTCGAAGTCTGTGCTGAAAACAGGTACGCTCGAGCAGGAATTCCTCCGCTCGAGCGGGAATTACGGGACAGCAGCTTTAAAAACGGGATTTTGGATCATTTCTCATATTTTTCTTCTTCCCTCTTCCTTCCTCTTCGCCTAAGTCCGAAACCCTAGCCCCAAATCCTTGAATTCCTTTACTTTGCTCACGATCCACCATGGTTTTTGGCATCAAGGATGGAGAACAAGGGAGGATCAATGTTTTTACTCGATTAGAACTTGGATTTGTGAAGGCTTCTTCTCAAGCTCACCCTTTTGCTAGATTATTGAGGTAAGGATTTTAATACTCTTCAATATTTACATCCATAGATAGATTTGAGGTATTTTCATTGTATAATGGTACAATTTTCATTCATGTTATGTATATAGAAGAAATTATGAGATTTTGGGAATTTTGGGTTTGAACATTGGGGGTTTTATGGTTTGAAGATGTTGGGAGTTAATTAATGGGTTAAAATAGTGAATTATGAGTCCTAGGTGTATAATTAGTGGAAAGTTGGAATATAAAGTGTTGGGTTAATAAGTTTGATTATTTCTTGAAATCTCCATATGTTTTTGAAACCCTAGGTTGATTAAAGATGATAACCAAAGATTTAACCCAAATTGGAAGTAAAATAATGAAATTGAGGTATTGAATTATGTATATACAAGTTTAATTGGAATTTGGTGATACTTGGAAATTATGTTTAGAATTTGCGAATGAACTTTGTTATGAGCTGGGAATCATGTCTTAATGAGAAAGGAGATTGGGGGAAGGGTTTGTTGACAATGTGAATGATGTAAACTTGGCTACGGAATCTTGAATTAAGTCTTAGCAATTTAATTTGAATTATATTGAATTATATTTGGTAGTATTGAGTTAAATAATGTTAAATAGTGTGGATGATATTGGATAGTGATAATTATGTGGAATTATGTCGATTATGTCGAATTGTGTTAAATGTTGTTGAATTGAATTGTGTAGGGTTATCTGCAGGGACGGACCTACCATCTAAACACTGTGAGTAGTAGTAAAAAAATGTACGTGTTATTTATCGTTGATAATTATTGTCATTAATGCTCTGTTCTTTGTGAGTGTTCTACGAATATTAGGAAAATTGGAAAGTTATGCGACTCCATGTGAATTGGAAGTTATTTTGTTGTGTTACAAGTTTATAAGTTAAGTCCGTTACAAGTTTACATATGTTATAAGCTCAAGAACGTTACAAGTTTATTT
Source organism: Camellia japonica (assembly GCA_030407325.1). Taxonomy (NCBI): domain Eukaryota; kingdom Viridiplantae; phylum Streptophyta; class Magnoliopsida; order Ericales; family Theaceae; genus Camellia; species Camellia japonica. The sequence goes on along the minus strand of JAPPVO010000024.1, from coordinate 45,632,829 downwards.
ACGTGGCAAATTCAAATACATACAAGTTTAAGTAAATTTACAAGTTCAAGTATATACAAGTTAAAGTATGTTACGAGTTTTACGTATGTTACAAACCCATGTATGTTACAAGTTCACGTATGTTAGAAATTCAAGTATGTTACAAGTTTATGTATGATACAAGTTCATGTATGCTCTAAGTCACGCATGTTGCAAGTTCAAGTATGGTTTCAAGTATATTTCAAGGATAGTTCAAGTATGGTTTCAAGTATAGTTCAAACATGTTTCAAGTATGGTTCCCAGTATATTATAAGTTCAAGTATGTTACAGGTATGCTTCAAGTAAGTTACGAGCTCAAGTATGTTTCAGGTATATTTTAAATATGTTACAAGTCTAAGTATGCTACAAAGTTAGATACATTTTCAAGGGCTTTAATGCCAACATGTTTACAAGGGCTTTATGCCATTACAAGTTATGAGGCTTTATGCCATTACAAGTTACAAGGGCTTTATGCCATTACAAGTTATGAGGCTTTATGCCATTTTCAAGGGCCTCGTGCCATTTACAAGGGCTTTATGCCATTTTCAAGGGCCTCGTGCCATTTACAAGGGCTTTATGCCATCTTTCAAGGGCTTGATGCCGACCTTCAAGTATGCAAGGGCTTTATGCCAACTTTCAAGGGCTTTGTGCCAACTTTCAAGGGCTTTAAGCCAAAATGTTATGTTCAAGTTGATATGTTTCAAGATGTTTAAGCTCATATGTTCAAGATGTTCAAGTTGATATGTTTAAGATGTTCAAGTTATATGTTTTAAGATGGTCAAGCTAATATGTTTCAAGATAGAGCCTAAGTCTATTGCGAGGTAACACAGACTCTCACTAACTATGTGGACTTTGCATTGCATGCTTATGTATGTGTTTTAAAGTTTGATAAGTATATGTTTTGAAGTTCAATAAGTGTTAACAAGCTACGACTCTATATGTTTTCGTTTACTATGATACAAGTTATGCATTGTTTCATTTAAGTATTACTATTCACTGAGCTTGGCTCACCCTCTGTATGTCTGTTTCTGTAGGTAACCAACCAGGAGGTCAGTCCTAACTAGGACGTCTGTTTCCTTTTGTCAACCTTTATGAATTCAAGCACTAGGCGGGATTACCTATTTGGAGCAACTTTGTTAAAATGTTGTCTTGTAGTTTGATGTGAGTTGTATGTACATGATTTTTGTTTATGCCCAATCATTGGGCTGGGGCTATATATGTAAATATATATATATGACTGATGCTCAAGATATAATTTTAGCTTGTGACTGGTTGATATAATGTATGTGATGCATGTGATCCTGGCATATTAGAGGTAGCTCAATGGAGTTTGTAACTTATGTTTAAATTTTGGTGCTTCCGTCAAGGCCCCATATGCTATGCATATTAGGTTACTTGTCTGTTTTAAAAAAAGGTCATGCCCAAACTTTTAGGGGCGGGTTTGGGGTGTGACATAACTGATTCTGGCCAATCATATCTTTGAAACAATTGTTATGCATTGTGTGTCCACACTTCATAATTGTTGCGCTTTGGACCGAATCAAATAGATACTGTCACAGTAAGATATTCTGTTTATTGGTAGGTGTAGCAAACATTTGAAAATTCAAACAAAGAAAATAAATTTTCTAGATACAAACCTCATAACATATGGGGCAATGGTTCTTCATAGAGTTTTCAACACATAAGTGATTATCACGCAGACCCATCGAATAGCAAGATGCTGTGCTCGTACAAAAATATCAAATTAAAGGGGGATACATTATCTAACTCAAACATATATTTAAAAAAAATATATTCTGGAGGCTTTAGAACAGTTAGAAATTAGAATAAATAAGATTGAAGAGTTGTGTCGAAATAAAAGAGTTCTAACAGTGGATGCAGATTGACAAAAATGATAAAAATTGTATGAATACTTTCAAATTTTTAGGAGTGACAAATATTAACAATTAACTTGCATATAAAACAAGAAATCATAAAAGGGTCAAAACATAACAACACAGTTACGGATCAACTAAAAAATGTTCAACACTCAACTAGCAACAGATAAGAACTAGTCTAGGAGAGATAGATAATTTACTACATAAATTAATGATTACATAACTACAATGCAGCAAGTTAACACAAAGAATATACAAAAAAATATTCTTGTAGCCAAGTCCAACACTTGGAAATTTAAAATGAGAAACATCGAATGTATTGATGATGCTGGTTTTCAACAAAAATGTTATTGTTTCATCCTCCAAGATTATAAGAGCACATATACTAAGGTGCCTATAGCAATCTTCATCACAGTTTAACACTATGTTTGGATTGAGTGATTTGGAGAGAAAAGAAAAGAAATAGAGTAATATGTATTTCTCTTATTTGTTTGGATAACCTAAGTAGAGAGAAATGTGAAGAAATTGAGAGAAATGGAGAGAAACTCATTTCTCTTATAAGCCCCATTTTCAATCTTCCCAAAAGTGGAGAGATTGGGAGAGAAAAGAAACCACTATTTTCATAATACCAATTTTGTCCCTATAAAAATAAAAGAAATAAAATGATTGAAAATATAAAAAGGTTATTTTGGTAATATAACATAAAATAATTTCTTTTCTTTTCTTTTCTCTTAATGAAACCTAACCAAACAAGAATGAGAGAAATCACAATCATTTCTTTTCTTTTATTTCTTCCTTATCCAAACAAAAAGGAGAGAAATCACAGTCATTTCTTTTCTTTTCTTTTCTCTTATTACTTAAGTAATCATTTCTTTTCTTTTCTCTCCTGGATTCTCAAACATAGTGTAAAGGTATCTTGCCAACAATAGTATATCCAACAAAATTCTCGTTTTGCTTCTCTAATTGTCCTCATGCATGTAGAGTGTTAACGAAACTCCATAAATTAACGAGAAGAATCCTTAGCAGTGGCGGCGTCACACCCTCTCTTGTATGCAATCTCATCATGTGGAAATGTAAACAGACATAAATAGAAAGATGTAGGCATGAAGACTTGAACCTAGGAAGCACGGGTGCGGATACGGATACAGGTATGATACATGTACACCAATACGGCAAATTCTTAAAAAAGTAGGGTACGGGTACGGGTATGGCTTGTGTACGCCAACATTTTTTTATTCTTTTATTTTTAAAATTTTAAATTTATAACTAAACATCCAATATACAAATCAAAATTTCAATATAAAAAATAAAAGGGCAATTCTCTCTTTTTCTTTTTTGATTGTCTAAAAGAGAATGCAAAAAAAAGCAAAGCCATGACTCATGGATAAAGGGTATTGGAAACAAATTACCTGATGATTTTTGAAATTGAAAGAAGAATAATAAACGTTGCAACAAATTCTAGCAGTTGCAAAAAATAAAAAAATAAAAAATCCCGCCGACCCAAAACGTACCCAGGCTGTACCAAAATGTATCTGCCGCACCCAACATATATTCGGCATACCCAGTACGTGTACCATTATACCGGTACAAGTATCTGCACCCAGTAAGTATCTAGAACTCGTACAGCACAGGTTTTGGAGTACCTGTGCTTCACAGACTTGAATTCAAGATTTCTCCAGACTTGAGTCTTATACCATGTTATGTGTCACTAAGTATCTCAAATACTTACTGTTCAAAAATAGGTTGAATAATGTACATTAAGTTATTCAACAAGTACAAAAAAGACATTAGAAAAAAACTAAAAGGTATTATTTGTAAAATATGGTCAGCGTCAATTATAGATGAATGTAGCAGTCTTTTTACCATAAAAAAGATCTACAATTTTAACTAGTAAGGAAGAAGATTACTACTCCAAGAATGTGCTTTAAAGGCCAAACGAACGCACAAGAATACACAATAGTTTCAAAAGACTTGAAATAAGCCCATAAACATACAAACTTATACAGTCACTACCCAGATCTGTATGAAACCGGTAAGGGAATAAGAATGCATACCGCACTTCTTGCAATGAAAGAAATTCTCACGACCACCAACTCTGTAAAACCATGACTTGTATCAAAATAGCAACAAAACTTATTTGAAGACACGGGAAAAATCACTTTGAAGATAAAAATTGGCTCACTAACCTACAAATCCCACAATCATCACAATGGAACTGTTTCTTAGTGATCTGCAATGTAAACAAGTAACAATTGGCATCAATATACAGAAGAAGGTGAAAAAATAGTACACAAAAGCATCCCAAGAATTATATCCAATTCTAGTTGAGGGCAGTTAGTAAAGAAGCTGTAGTACATCATCATCATAGAACTTGCAAATTTCACAGAAATATTCTCCCATTTTCACACTGCATTTTGAGCAAACATGAGCAACCTAAAAATATAAAAAAATAAATAAAAGGTTAAAACAAAATCAAAATATAAAAAGACTGAATGAATGAATGTTTTTAGTCTGAATTTGACAGAGCCGAACCTGCTGCTCCGTATTGCAGACAGCACAGATAACCTGAAACCATCAAATCCGAAACCATTGTTTCATCAAAAAAAACACACACACATACACACACAAGGAATTGTAAACACTAGGGTCGTTTATGTTTTTGTTTCTTATTTTTTGTTCTCATTTGTTTTGGAAACTGAAAACGAAACCATATTTGGTCTATATTGTTTTCGTTTTCAAAAGAATGAAGTTGATTTCAAAATTTTTAAAAACACAAAAAAGTATTTTCCCTTATTTTTAAGGCAGTTTTCACATTCTCCTCACACCCACCACCACCCACAGCCGGTAGGTAGCGATCTTTGGCCAACCTCCAGCAACATCCGACCTAGCAAACACCTCCAGCCACCCACCACTACCGGTCACCACATCCGTCCACCGTCCATCTCCGGCCACCAACATAACTCATCAAATATATTTTTATATTTTTATTTTTGTCACAAAAACCTGTTTCTTACTTTTTTTTTTTTTAAACTAAAAACTGAAAATTGAAAACGTTAACAAACGAGGCAAGAAGATGTATGAAAGCGATATGAAAAGTAAAAAAAAAAATGTACTTACATGAGAAACATCGTTCCTAACGAGTTCGTGACGATCCTTGGGATTGCTCATAGCGCTCTAATTCAAATAAATCAATAAAAAATACAAACGCAACAAGCTAAGAAAAATCCCCAAATCGAATTTTAATAAAACGATATAGATACAGATATATATAGAGAGGGGGAACCATGGAAGCGTTGTGACAGTGGCGGCAGGAGAAGATCTGATTGCAGCATGGCGCTCGAAGTTTGCATCGTCTCCGATAATGCTCGCATCTATCAAACAAAAAAAACACAAAATCAAATAATGAATCAAAAGTAGATAGAAGAGGTGCGGATTTGGAATCAAGACAATACTATACCCGAATTGGAGCTTTCCGAAATCTTGGTGATTGAATGGTTGTTGAATTACAGTAGTAGTAGTGTCGTCTTGTTCTTCCATTGGTGGTGGTGGTGGTGGTGGTGGTGGTCGTCCTTTGAATTTTTAGGGCAATATATAATATATATATACACACACACACACAAAGACACACACAAATAGAAGAATTTTGGAAATACAGAAAGCCAAACCGCAACCCAACTCACCCAGCTCCGAATATTGGAACAAATTACAGTAAGGCCAAGTTTGGCAATTGTAAAATAATTTATCTTTTTATCTTTTTTTTTATCACATCACCTCTTTATTTTTTTACATATCTTTTTGTAAAAAGACAAAAAATACATTTATTTAGATCATCCCAAACAACCCCTAAACTCTGACTATTTTAATAGGGTTATGCTAGACATCAAAATGATTTATCAAACTTTTTATCAAATTTTTTATATGTGTGTGAGACCCACACACATGTAAATTTGTGTAAGTTTCACACCCGTAAGAAAGATTTGATAAAAAATTTGATAAATCATTTGGGATGTATAGCATTTCCCATTTTAATGTAATTAGGTTGAGTTTTTTATGGTATTTTTTAAGCATTAATTTGAGTATAGATTTGAAAAGAAAAAGAAAAAAAAAATATTTAGAATATAATTATATTTTATTAGGTTTAGCTTGTCTCGTGTTAAGATCAATATTGGATTTGTTCAGTCTGGCTCATGGATTTATTTTTGAGTCCCGTTTTGATAATTCGAACGGTTCAATGTGTAAAACTCGTTAAGTACTATATCCTTGTAAAAAATCGTGTTGATCGGATATCGATAACTTTTTTTTTTTTTAATTTTTCAAACATAGATTTGCGAACAAGTTGGCGACACGAAGATGAGAGAGGAGATGAAGAGTTAGAGCAACGGTGGTAGCGATTCTAGTGGTAGAGTGGATGGTGGAAAAATAGAGCTGACACGATGCTGGAGAATGAGGTAATAAAGGACTGGTAAAACGGATGAGATAGAGTTTGGAGAGAGAGAGAGAATAAAGTGCAGTGTGGTAGCGACCCCAGTCTTTTCCCATTCGGTTGATGTATCCGGACTTATGTTCCGTAGATTCCGTTGTTATATTATTGTTGTTGCTGTCCTTTAAATTCCTTATTCTTGAGTTATAGGATGTATTGAGCAGGTTTGTTACAGGTGGGTTGGGTTTAGAAACCAAGTGTTGCTGTCCAGATTTTTGGACCTTCGCTCGAGCGAGGAGTTTTTCGCTCGAGCGAGCTCTTGATTTTGGTCCTTTGCTCGAGCCAGGGTTTCTTCGCTCGAGCGAGCGATTGCGTCTAGTATAGACCTGAGAGCTGTATTTGTTGGCTCGAGCGAGCTTTCCTTCGCTCGAGCGAGTTTACAGTTCTTCGCTCGAGCGAGCATTCTGTCGCTCGAGCGTGCTTCTGGGTTGCAGACCTGAAGCATTGCATTCTTGGCTCGAGCGAGACTTTCTTCGCTCGAGCGAGTCATTCTTGTGTCTGGTCGCTCGAGCGACCAATCCTTCGCTCGAGCGAGCCTGTCGGGTATAAATACGCAGCAGCGGTTTTTAAAACGTTTTTTCACATTCTTTTTTATCTTAAAACCCTAGTTCCGAGTTTTCTCTCCCTCCACTCACCTTCTCTCTTAGGTATCATCTCTTTTTAGGGTGTTTCTACCCTAGGTTCTTTATTAAAAAGATAGAGTGAGTCGAGAGCTTCGTTTTAATCTAAGAGTTTGGCGGTTTGGAGCACTTTGGATTTTGGGTCGTCATCTCCATCTTCTCCATTCGGGTTATTTACTTTGAGGTAGGGATTTCCTACTCCATATTATAGGTTTTGTTCTAAGTTTTGATATTTTGATATGTTGGGGGTTGTTTGGAAATTTTGGGAAAAACCCTAGTTGTTGTAATAAATTAATTTGTATAATTAATTTAGGGAAAATTGGGGAATTTAGTTTAATTCTTGAAATTGGGGAATTATGAGTTTAAATGGTGTAGTTTGATAGGTTAATCACTCACCTATGAAAATGTTGCGTGTATGCTTACTAATACATTTATTTCCTGTTTAGAAATAACTGTCTTGGACTATCGGTGGAGGATAGTCGTGATTGTTGTAGACATTGCATGTGGATTAGGGAAAACTGAAACTAATCACATTGGTTAAGTCATTGATTTTGACTGTTGAATTAATACAGAAAATACGTGTATTGATTGTGTGTTGCATATGCATTTTGTTTGGGAGGAGATAGGGGATGTACTCTACGGTTTAGGGGAAGATAGGGGATGTACCTCTAAACCGGATTTTGTTTGGGAGGAGATAGGGGATGGACTCCATTAGCATCACTATATGTGTGCTTATTGATTTGAAGTGTTTTTACATGTTGTTGATACAACACTAAAATGTGTATCAATCGGAAGGTATGGAAGTGTTTTGGTATGAGTCTTAGTCTCATTTGTTTTGTTGATATTGGAAGAAATGTTAATGTGATATTTAGTTCACTGTTATAGTTTGGCCAGGTTCTGAGCCATATTGATATAAATGGAAAGTTGAATAAATAATGGAAAGTGAAACGTGTCATAGACATTAAGGTCATGAAACTGTATGTTGGTGAAATGAATAGTTGTGTTAACCATCTATTGAATGCTATTGCTTTATTCAATGCTTATATTTGGTTTAGTATATTCCTACTGGGCTGTGGCTCACCCTATACGGGAACATCATTTTCAGGTCCAGGTGATATGCTACTTCCAAGGACTTAGTTTGGAATGATTTGGACTTTGAAGAATTGTCTTTAGTTAGTTGTTTTTATTTGAGATTACATGTAAACATTCAAGCCAATGGCTTAATTTGTAATTGAGTTAGTACTCATTCTTTTGTGTCCAAGTGTTGGCTTGGAAAGATGTAAGCCCTTAGGGCATTGACTTTTGATGTTACATGTGATGTCTTTCAATAAAAGTACTCTGGTGGATAATTTTGATGATTTGTTTTATTTTATTAATGCATGTTAATGTTATATATTATGGGTTTATTTTGAGGGCGTTACAGTGCAGTGTGGTGTGGTGTGGCTGTTCACTACCGTGTATATGATATATATGTAGAGGAGTATATTAGTTATTCTGTTTTAGCTTGTCCATATGGACCGAATGAATTAGCGGTTGGACCTTTGGGCAAGAAAAATGGAAGATTGGACTTTTGCCCGAGCACCCTATATATATTGTATTCAAATAAGTCATTTTATTTATAAAATAATATGTATGTATATTTATTTAGAAGTGTTCTATGGCAAACATAATTTTTCACAAAAATTATGGCCATGGCCCCTATAGTCTTCTCCTAATTCTATCTCTACTTACACCATTTACATTAGTTTTAGTCATTTTAAGATTATTAAATTTGAAAGAAAAGTAAATATAATTATATTAAAATTGTGGAATTTTCTACATATTTTCCAAACTTTAAGAGAAGTTTTAAAATAATCACTCTATTTTGTTTTGAGTTTTAAAAATTATTTTTGAATTTTTTGTTTTCTTGTTTTATTGCATTTTAATTTTAATTTAAATTTTTTTTTAATGTTTTTAGATGTGAAGAAATCTTACAACAATTAAATAAATACAAAAAGAGAAAATTGGTGATAAATTCAATTTAGAGAGTGCCCAAGGCATTAGATTCGAGAGATATTTTTTGTTAGTGAAAAGTCAATGTTTTGTGAAATAGTTTAATGAGAAGTCCTATAAGACATTTTGTTTTCAATTTTATCCATTGATTTTTTTATCTGTTGATTTTTCATTGACTATCTGTTTAAATTTATATCTATCCGTTCAAATTTTTTTTTTTTATCTATCTACTTAAATTTTTAACTATATGTTTAATTTTTTCCTTTTATCTATTCAAATATATGTCTAAATTTTATTATCTGTTCAAATTTTATTTTAATTTTTTTCCCATCTGCTGAAATATCAAGCAAACTAAATTGAAATTTTATCTGTGCAATTTTTCTATTTGTTAAAATATTTCTCACTATCTTTCTCTCCCTAGGTGATGAGATCTATTTTTTTTATATGTTCATTTACAATCTATTTCTCAACAACAACAAAACTCTTCTAGATTTTCTGCAACCATATTAAAAAAATGTAATCATCACATCTAGAATTGAAAATTACGAAACCCCAACCTAGAACTGGTTAATCTAGTGAAAAAAAAAATTTAATCTGTTTATTCATCATTCATCATCATCAACAACAACAACTATTTGTTTAAATTTTTTTATAAAAAAAAAAATTGAGATGCTATATATATACATCATATAAAACACAGATATATGTATACATCATATATCCACAGATCTATATATATGATTTTGGTCTCTCTCTCTCTAAAGCTATATGTTTCTCTCTCTAAAACTCTCCATTTTTGTACTGTTTCTAGAGAGAGAAAATCAACTCCAATGGCTTACTCGAGCGTAGTGGTGGTTTTGATGTTTTGCTTTGGTGGTTGGATCTGCAATCGCTCAGGCTTCGGTAGTCGTTAATGAAATCTCAGGTGGCGTCGTTGTCAAAGGTCGCCGAGATTTATTCAGTGGCTCTAACACTGTCCGTGAATGCACCGCCACAGAGATTTGAGGGCAGAGAGAGATATATAGATCTAATGAGAGAGATGGAGATTGGCAACAGGACGGCGATAGCAACGGCGACAGGGATGAGGCGGGAGGTGGTGACGATGGCTAGCAGGCAAGAGGAGACGTGGGCAGGGACGACCCTAAGTTTTCGGAGGCCTAAGGCGAAACAAAAACGGAGGCCTATGTTTACAAAGAAAAAAAATCACCCTGTTTGGTATCACTAACGTCGGTTGATACCAAAATAGATATCAAAATGTATTCATACAAAGAAAAAAAAAAGTTACCGGAATTAGGAAAACTTTATTCAATTAAAATGTATTGGATACATATTGAATTGATTATTGTTTATTGAATATGTTGTTTATGAGTGTGGTTGCATTGTTGTTTATTGAATATGTTGTGTATGAGTGTGATTGAGATTGAATTAATTGTTTATTCCACTAAAATATGATAAATAAAGAAGATAAAAAAAAAATTAAGTCAAATTTATTTATTCCACTAAAATTTGATAAAGAAAGAATGTAAAAAAAAATAAATTAAAGGGCCTATTTTGGGCCACCAGCATTTTGTATGTGTATATAGTGTTTTTCATTTAAGGGACACCAACATTTTATATATATTTTAATTTCAATTGGCCAAACCACACTTATAAATAAATATCGACTCAACAGAATATTTTTGAATCCTTTAGATTAGCCCTAAAACAACAAAAATAATTAAGGCCTATTTATATTTGTAATATACTATAACACTTTTCTAAATTTATGGCCCTATTTTAGGCTTATTTTTTGGGGCCTAAGGCACCGGCCTCAATGGCTTTTGCCTAAGACCGGTTGTGGGCGTGGGCAGCAACGGCGAGATGGCAGTGGCGAACCTGAAGAAGAGAGAGAAAGAGAAAGAGAAAGAGAAAGAGAGAGAGAGAGAAGAGAAAGAGGGGAAGAGAGAGAAATTTGAGTGAGTGAGGACTGTGGTGTAATGATATATAAAGAAGGTATTTTGGTTATTTTAGTTGAGTTTGTTCTTTTGGACAAAATGTTTCAAGACTTTGAACAAATAAAATTAAAATTTAGACTTTTAAATCGAGTGTCAGTACAAAAATGTATATACATTTATATTTTTTCATATTTTAGTAAAATTTTAAAATATTTTTTCACAAACTTTGTACTATATCTAAAAAAAGTTTAATTAAAATATTAAAAAAAAAAAAATATGAATTAAAAATTAAAAAATTATTTTTAAAAACTCCAAAATCAAAAGTAATGACGAATAGAATTTTGTTTATGTTTGTAAAATTTTAAAATTTTAAAGGGCTAAATTTCTCTCAAAATTTAAATTTAAATTTAAATTTGAAAAAACTGGTTAAACTAATAGAGGCCCATCACATTTTCTAAGACATTTTGGCTATGTTTGGCATAAAAAGTCTAGGTTAAAATAGTCACAAAAGACAAAATAAATTAAAAAGTCAATAAGATAAAATATTATATCCAAATCATAATCATTTCATTTTTTCTCTCACAAAAATAAAAAAAAAAACTAAAAATTCATCATAAACAAAACTTTTTAGCCCTAAGTTAAAATAGTCAAAACGCCAAAAAACAACCCACATCCCAAACAAAAGCTGTGTTGTGTGTAAATTATTTATAAAAAATAAATAAATCAATTCAATAATCATAATATTTGCACTTTATCTCGTTTCTCTCATAAAGAAAATGGATAACAAGTGTACTTTAAAAAATAACATTCCATTTTTTAAAAAAACAAATGCTATAAAAAAAATGTATGATTATCAATTTTTTTTATTCTTTCTTTCCAATAAATAATCAGCATGCGTCAAGGAGAGAGAGAGAAAACGCAACAAGCAGCAGCAGATGAGCATCACACCCTCATTCAACATATAGTCCTGTACCTAAACCATCAATGGAAATCATGGGCTATATGAAGATGACATGAAGACAAATTTCCTTTCTCCAAAAATAAAGTCACTCGATAAAATGATCCAAGAACATATTGCTACATCTTTTCTTGACTATTATCCATAATACAAATTCTGTCGATTATCATCTATCAGATTTACAAATGGGATCACTCTCACACGTGCACACATACACAAGCTGTACCACACCTCAAAAGGAATAGAACAGTCAACCCTACCACACTCCACAATGGAAGAGAATCATAATCATGGTAGAAACTCGATTTCACTCATAGAAAAATGAGTAACAACACAAACAAAAGAAGAAGCAATTACAAGTAACAAATGTAACCCTGCTATACTATAGAAAGCCATTTAGAATGTTACATAACAATTACAACATAGAGGAAGATCAAAAATGTGAACCGTGTCGTGGCTGTCGCAAAGCATACGCTTCCCAGTTCAAAGTATGGTGCATGAGCATGGATTCTGCTTTTGCATCTCCTCCTGGCTCTTGTCTGCACATTGTACCCCAAAAATGGGCAGAAAATGGAATGTAAGGGCCAAAGTTGGAACCTCTAATACTATAGAAACAGAAACTTCAAGAGACAAAAGATGCAACAACTTTGAACAATATAATGAGTACGCATCTAAGGCCCATTGTTAAAATTAAATGATTGCAAATGCTAACTTTTGCAAATTAATCAGTAACAATACTTCTGTTGAGTTACAACTATTTGTAAACTCAAGATTCTCTGAACACACCAGTAGGATTAAAAGACATGTTGGGCCACATCCTCCTCAATCTCTCAAATTTTATGAACAATTGACTGAAGAAATAATTTTTAAAAAAAACACTCTTAAGTATCTCTTGCGATCACGTTTTTTCTTTTTTTAAAATATTATCTCTTGCTATCAAGTTTTACTCTATCTTCATCCAAATTTTTAGTTTTGCTGAAGTTTCACTGAATATGTTTTGTCTTTGATCTCCTCAGCCTAAATTCTTTAGATTCTAAAGTACCTCTCCACAATTCTAGCTTAAAATATGTTGAAGCATGGGTTCCGAATGAAGAACCTTAGGGTGTGGGTATTGGTTGAGGAGTTATAGTGTTGAGGACTTGCTAACCTAGCAGTAACATCATATATACACCTATACAACGCAGGTAAAAGGAAAAAAAAAAAAATTGAAAAAGGCTTTGATTTCATGATGTGAAATGCTAGAAATAGGGTACCTAAAATGAAGGGAAATTAAAATCAAGAGTGAGAACACAAGTTTGAGTCTAAGAGCAGCCACTTTGACAAATAATGCAAAGGTTAGGTTGGTATCCTTCTTGCACCATCCGACATACTCAATTAATAGGGATCAACACTAGCTAATACCATTTGTTCCAAACAAAGCATATTCAACAGCACAAAATTTCACAAAATAAAATAAGGAATATCCATTGGTACTTGATCACAATTTTGAGTTTTGGAGAATGCGGCAAACAGTGGTGCTATTGCAATTGAAAGCAATACTAGTCACAATTTTTAAAGGATTAGAATAAGAGCCTTAATGGAAGTAACAAAAGATGAAGATAGAAACTGTCCTGGCAAAATTTCTCAAATACAAAATTTTTGCATGAATTATAAACAAATCTCTTATTGACTGACCAAAAGGAAACTAAAACAAACCTGTCTTCTTTTTTGCAACAGGAGGCTGTACCACAACATGCATGGTAATAACTCCACCGGGAAGGTCACCAAAATTTATTTTTGACTCTTCAAGTGTCTTGATATTCTCCAAAACTTTGCCAGCATGTATCAGCTTCAAATCACTTACAGATTTAGGTACAACTGATTTATCTGTAAATATAAGGCTCCATTAGAAACTCAACTGTGAATCCAAAAAAATAGTCACAGACTATATATATATATATATAAAAGAGTGACTGTGCCTGTAAACATGCCTGTGTGACAGAAATGTATATGTATACTATGTATAAACCTTTCTACAATTCATGCATTTACTTATGTATGCTATGTAGCAACACAAAATGTAATTTGTAATGCCAGTCCATTAACAGGTCCGTATTTGGCAAGATGTTCATGTGAAAGTTCATTCTGGAATCAAGATACAGAGTATGCGTATAGTAGTTAGACAAGACAACAAGCAAAATATTTACGCACCAATGAGATATGGCAATATATACACAGCAATGGAAGAGAGAGGAGGAACACACAATGTTAAAAAATTGAACACAAGAAAAAATTGCAATTCAATGTTAATTACAACATTAATGTTCTCATATGAACTTCAATTTTTAGCCTTCCACTCCCCATTTAAGATGTTGTTTTGAAATACAATACCCCATATAACCTAGAAACTCCTACAATATTGCACTTGCACACGAAGGGATTCCCATCATTTAATTGAATAAAAACCATATTAATAACATATCCACCTCCCTTACCTTCTCTAACTCCTCAAATCTTCGAAACAATCACCAACCTCAAAGTTTTACCATTACTGCTGCCCACCACAACCGCCATAGGTGCCCCCCCCCTCTCTCTCTCTCTCTCTCTCTCTATAGATAGATAGATAAATACATAAATATATATAAATTCAATCTATCTTTCTATATCTAACACATCAATCCTTTCCCACCACGATTACCAACACTTATACTCCCACTGCTGCCACTACAACCAGCAGTTTGCTCAACCTCCTGTTTCCATTTTCTCCTCTAATCAATCATTTGGCCTTCTGCCAACTTCCCGTAGGTCTCATCTAATTAAATAGATGAGGCCACTTATTACCTGGACTAGAGAAATACTTCATAAGCCCAAATAAAGTCATCCAAACTGCCCTTATTTGATGTTTAATTTGCTGCCCATGTGAGTTATCACTTTGGCTTGTCGATCAACCATTGCTAGACCAATCTAATGCCTATAGCATGTGGGACCACTGAGAATAGACCATAATTCACAATTTACAATTTACGGCATCAATAGTTACACTAGTAAAGAATAAAATGGGGATGCAATAAATAAGTGTGGAGCTCAATGAAATATAAGTACTAGTGTTTTTTTGAAACCACAATCTGTGGTTGGATTGTATGATTCAGTTTTAGAGCACCGACATTAAAATCACATTGGTCACAGTCTGTAGCTCACAATGAAATAGTAAAAATAAAAAGAAACATATATACATAAACAAACCAATAACCTTGAGGCCACTCAGCAACAAGCCTTTGCTTAAGAGTAGCAACAGTAGTAGAGGGTGCATAAGTAGTATGAGCTATATCCGTTCCATCATAGATTCTGAACTTAAGTTCAATGTGCTCCTCTCCTTCAGCCATGATATCCCTTCTTCTCCTCCACCAACCCAATTCAATAAAATGACAACACTTACAATCAAACAGCCCCAATTCACCTGCCCAAGAATCCCAACCAATATTTTCAATTCACTACATCTAGTAACTTAGAAATTACAGGAAACAAAATGATAAAAGGAAATTCCAAGAATTCAGAGAAATTAAAAAATGGGGACTGAAATATGCAATCATGTTGAATAATACTCTGTAGCACTAACCTTGGTTAATTCGCCAAAAAACTCGGCACCAGTACGAAGAATATGGAACAACAACTGTACATTTGAATTAACGATTACGTAACCGAGTAAGCACTTCATATGATCAACAGTTCCTCCACAAAACTACCGCGTAACACGTCTCTGCAACGCAACACAACACAATACAGAACCAAAAAGTCAGGATATTCTAACGCTGTTTGGTTGGGGCATTTGAGAAGGATTTGAAAGAGAAAAGGTAGGTGAAATGTGTATTTTTTTCAAATCTCCCAACCAAATACAGCGTAAAAATCAATTCTAAGTCGTGACAGATCTCCGACGATCAGTCACTCCATTAGAGATTAATTAAAAAAAAAAACAAAACTAGATTCAGTCTGGTTGTCAATCAAGAAGCAATATATCGATATAATTTCTGGTGAGGTTTCTGAGCATCCAAACAAGAAAATTAGAAGGAAGAAGAAGACGGAGAGTGATTGGGTTCACCATTGATGGAAGATCGGAGGGAACTGTGATTGATGATGATCGAATTCAATAATGTGATTAGGGTTTGGAGCCGAGTGTCGGTGTTTCGAATAGAGGAACAACGAAACGAGAGAGAGAGAGAGAGAAGAGAGAGAGAGAGAGAGTGGGGGTTTGTTTGGTTGTTTCGCAGTCCCGTTCGTTTTTCTTTTTTTTTTTGGGTTTTAGAAAGGGAGTGAAATGAATTGTTCGGTGATGTGTCGTGTTCTCGTGTGCAGTGTATATGAAGTCGGTCGCATTAGATTGTTGCTTTTTCTTTGAGGAATGCTAGGACCTAAATATTCTATCAAAAGTTTTACTAAATGTCTTAAATGGATGTGGGACTCACACAATGTGGGTTTCATGTGGGTCCCACATCTATGTGAGACATTTGGTAAAATTTTTGGTAGAATTTTTTAGGCCTCTAGCATTTTGGTTTTTCTTTTTGAGTAATGCTAGAGACTTCAAATATTTTACTAAAAATTTTACCAAATGTCTCACATGGGTGTGGGACCCACACAATGTAGGTCCCATGTAGATCCCACACTCATGTGAGATATTTGGTAAAATTTTTGAGATCTCTAGCATTTTTATTTTTATTTTTTTCTTTTTCTTTTTTAAGTCAACAAAATTAAATAGATAACGTTTGAAATGTCAGACGGTCAAGTCATCAGAAAATTATTTGGTTGTGTACCTTGGTATTTATCAAAAATCAATAACATATTAGTCATATAATTTGAGAAAGCGTTTTGATTATGGGAAATTTTAGGCTCAGATTGGAAGAGATTTGATAAATTATAACGTGTTCTGGTGTGCGGTGTATAAATTCATAACGTGAATATTTATGTCAAAACTCATAAAGAAAACTCATAAAGAGGAGTAGGTTATTCCTACCTCAAGAGAAGAGACTCAAAGGAGATGAAGGTGACAACCCAAGATGCTCCAAACACCAACTTCTTCGGATCGAAAAGAAGACCACGCCAAACTCCACACTTTATACAAAGGAACTAGAGTAGAAGATCACTAGAACTAGATGTATTTGTAGAGAGAAGATGTATTATAGAGAGAGAGACAGCCGATCGAGGGTTTGAGAAGAAAAAGAAATCAAAAAGTGAGAGCGAAGACTGCTGCTGCGATCTAATATAATCGAGCCTCGCTTGAGCGAAGGATTGGTCGCTCGAGCGACCAGACAGAGACGGACCTCGCTCGAGCGCAGAAAGCCTCGCTCGAGCCAACAACATAAAGCTTCAGGTCTGCAACCCAGAAGCACGCTCGAGCGCAGGAGTGCTAGATCGAGCGAAGAAACCCAAAACATATAGCTCGCTCGCTCGAGTGAAGAAAAGCTCACTTGAGCCAAGAAACACAACCTTCAGGTCCAAACTAGACGCAGATGCACGCTCGAGCGCAAGAATGCTCGCTCGAGCCAACAGACACACCACTCAAAGCTCGCTCGAGCGAAGGAACCCTGGCTCGAGTGAAAGAACTAAAACGCAGATCTTGCTCGAGCGAAGACACCAAAAACTGGGCAGTAACCACTTGCTTCAAAACACACCCAACCTGTTACAAACCTGTCTAACACATCCTAAAACTCAAATACAAAGAATTAAATAACGGAAATACAACATATACAACAACAGATATCCACGGAACCGAGTCCGGAATACAATAACCAATGGGGAAAAAACTGGGATCGCTATAGTAGGCTATTGATTTTGGAGGTGAAATCATCGGCTCTGATGATTTTGATCTGTTGTTGTTGCTGCTCTTTTTTTTTTTTTTTTTTCTTGGGCCGGGGAATGTTTGAGGTCGAGGAAACCTAATCCCCATTAGGGGGTGGAAGCGGGGACAGTGATAGGTTCCTCGTCGGGAATCGGGGTCGAGGACGGAGAAATTTTCACTATCAGGGATAGGGGGCAGTTAGGCCCGGGCCCGAGCCCAGCCCGTGATCCTGGGCCTGGTCCTGGGCCTAGGCTATCATTTTGAAGCCCGTGGGCCCGGCCCACTCAAAGCCCGATCCGACGTCCAGTGTCATTTTTGGTGAAAAAAATAGAAATAGAAGGCTTCTTTTTTTGGACCTAAAAAACACAAAAATACTAAAGAAACTAATAAGATAAATGTTACATCCAAATAATAATTATTACACTTCTTCTCTCACAAAAAAGTAAAAAAATCAAAAAAATTATTCTCAAACGAAACTAATTTAGTCAGGCTAAATTAGTCAAAAAGTCAAAAAATGATGATAAAAAAATTCTTGCCAAACAAAGCCTTAGTGAAAATACGATAACCTTTATAAGTGTGGCTAAATTACACTGAATTTTTTTAAGATCTTAATTCATATAATACTTATTCTATTTTTATTATAAATTTCTTAGTTGCATAAATGTAAAAATAATATTATCATATCTTTTACATTGAGATGTACATTTTATAATGTGTATTGTTGTGTTTTCATATCTTCTGCATTAATTTTAATTATTTTAATCTTATTAAAAAAATATTAATATAATTATATTAAAACTTTAAGACTTATTGTATATTTTTCAAGTTTCAAAAGAGTTGAATGTAATTTACCTTTTTACTAACCATGATCTATAATGTTCAATAATTTTAGATACCAAAAAAAATCATTCAAAATTTTACTCAAAAAATATTGTATAACTCAGATTTTAACCGAGTTTACACTTCAAATAAATTTTGACAAAATATTATTTTTTAAATAAAATTTTAAATATTTTTTGAGTATCTAAAACTATTTATTAGAGTAAAATGTACATCTCAGTATAAAAGATATGTAATTTTTATTTTTATTTTTTTTCACATTTATAAGATCACGAATTTCTAATGAAAATATGACAAGTGTTATATGAATTAAAATTTTAACAGAACTCAGTTAGCTTATTATTATTATTATTATTATTATTATTATTATTATTATTTGATGTGGGAAGAGACCCAGTTCATATGGACAAAAAATAAAGGGAAGAAAAAGCACAAAAAAAAGAAGAAAGTAAGCTAAAATAATTAATAAGACAAAATGTCAGATCAAACTCATAATCATTTTACTTTTTCTCTCACAAGCATCACATTTAACTACAAAAAAATCTAATCCTCTTTCCAAACACAAATATTTTAGCCTACTAAAATAGCCAACTTCCCAAACGAGGCCATAGCAGATAACTTCCGATGTACCAAGAAAAAAGTAGTTGTATCATACACACAATTGGCGATGTAAGAAAATCGAAAAAATTGACAAACCAATTAAACAGATTATATTTGGTCTATTTTTTAAACAAAAATTGGTTTATACACTTTTTTTTATTTGATTTAAAAAAAAAAAAATTTGGTTCAATACCGGTTCAAGCACCTTATGCACTAACTAAACTGAAACTGACTACTTCAACATATATTGTATTTATAATATAATGATATTCATAAGTAAAAAAAATTTAACTTCAATTATATCAACCCAATAACCTAACATAGTAAATCCTTAAAAATATATATATATATATATATATATATAAGGTGCTACTTGACAAAGGTGAAAACTGAAAATTAAGTATTAAAAATTGAATGTTAAAATTTTTAAACTGAAAAACTGTTTGATAAAAATTTAAATGCTAAATTAAAAATTAGTTGTTTGATATATATAAGATCAATTTTAAAAATTATTATTTTTAAATTGAATATTTCAATTTTTATATTGTAATAGTGGTGGTGGTGGTAGTGCTGGCAATGACATGGTGGTGGTGGTAACGATAGCGTTGATGGTGGTGGTGGTAGTGGCGGTGGCATTGTGGTGTAGTGGTAGTGGTAGAAATCGTAGTGGTAGTAAAATAATGGTGCTGTTTATGGTAACAATAACAATGGTGATGAAGATGGTAGTAGTGGTGGCAGTGGTATGGTGGTGGCGGTGGTGGTGGTGGTGGTGGTAGTGGTGGCATGATGGTATTGGTGGTAGTAGTAGTGGTAACAATGGTGGTGGTGGTGGTGGTGATGGTGGTGGTAGTGGCAGCGGTTGTGGTTGCGGTTGCGGTTGCGATAGTGTTGGCAGTGACATGATGGTGGTGGTGGTTGTGGTTGTGGTTGTGGTGGTAGTGAGTTTATAATAGTGTATATCGATACTTATATTTAGTATTTATAAATTCAGTCAGAATTAAGTAAGTTTCATATGATTTAAAATTTTTTTTCGTTAGTTTTAACTTATATTTTAAGAGGCACTTAAATTTTTAAGTACTAGGGGTTGTTTGGGGTGTCCTAAATAAGTGCACTTTTTGTCTTTTTAGACTAAGGCTTGGTTTGGCATAACTAAAAAAAATCAAAAAGTCAAAAAGTTACTATCTTATTTAAGTCACATTATCTTATTTAAGTCACATCATCTCTCTATCATATCACTTCAAACCCAACCCATACCCAACCCATATTTCATAAAAAGTCAAAAAGTGCACTTATTTAGTTTATTCCAAACAACCCTTAAAAAGTTGAGGTTGAAAATATGAATGTTTGGGTTAACTTTTTGACTTTTTATGGAAAAATGTGTAATAAAAAATTGTAAAAATTGGTTTGTAGGGAAAAATTAGAATTGGAAGTTATGCAGCCGTAATTGTTGACTTTTGGTGAATAGTGATAACTTTTTAACTTTTTAAGTAACTTTTTAACTTTTTGGCTTTTTGGGGTGTTCCCAAACTTGGCCTAAATCAGATTATCAAACATGCCTAACTTAGTAACATATTATACAACAATACTACATCCCCCTAATTTATCATTCCTAAATGACCCCTAATGATGTGGCATTGATGTTGGACTCTACATGATAAAATGTTTAACAAATCAAAATTTGACACTTGTTACACACATTATAATTTTTAAGAGTTATAAATTAGGTGTCTCAAACATTTTTCTTGTGCATAATATTAACCTCAACTCACTATTTTTGAAGTCTTAGTATTTATTAATATGTGTTTTTGTTAATCTAGGAATTTGAATATTTTTATTAAATGGATAGATAAGATATATTTGAAGCAAAAATGCTAGAGGCCCCAAAAATTCTACCAAAAATTCTACCAAATGTCTCACATGGGTGTGGGACCCACATGGGACCCACATTGTGTGGGTCCCACACCTATGTGAGACATTTGGTAAAACTTTTGGTAGAATATTTGGGATCTCTAACATTACTCTATTTGAAGTGATGGACAAATTGACTAATTCAATATTTTTACATGGGTAAATTAAACCACTAGTCCCTTTAGTTTGAGTGAAGTGTCACTTTAATTACTGTAATTTCAATTTGAACAATTTAGTCTCTACATTTTTTGATTTTGTTGCAATATGATCCTTCTATCATATGTTGTTAACATTTTGAAAATTAAAGGAACCAAACTGAAATTGACAAAAATTATGGAGACTGTGGTCCCTATATTTTGTTTTGAATTTCACTTTGGTTTGTCTAATTTTGTTTTTCAATCCAAATTTTAATGACAAGTGATGGAGGAACCAAATTGAAGCAAAATTAAAAGTGTAGAGATTGAATTGTTCAAATTAAAAAAAAAAAAGGATAAAAAATTATATTTACTGTTGATAGAAATTTGATCCAATCAAATAGATATCAATATCCGATTAACGTGGATTTTTACAGGAACAAAGTACTCGACGAGCTCTACACATTAAATGATTCAGATCATCAAAAAAGAACCTGTGGTGAGCCTCCATAGGCCCAACGGCATGCTCTAGCCTGATCTCGGACTGGAGAGAAGCCCGACCTAAGAAAAAAAAGAGGTCAGTTTCATGTGTCAGAAAAAGCCCAAGATATTCCAACTTCAGACTTTAATCTATTTTGGAAAGTAGATTAAAATTTAGTTTTTTTATTTTTTATAAAAAATATATAAAAAAATAAAGAGATGATTTGATTTAAAAAAGTCAAAAGTTAAAAAACTGTTTTTAACCGTGTTCCCAAAATATGCCTTTAATATTGTGTTTGGTTGGGAGATTTAGAAAAAAATAAAAATAAAATATGAATAGAATATATTTACATTTTACTTAATTTTATATATTTTTTTCTTTTTAAATTTATTTTTAAATCTCTCAATCAAATACGGCCGGTGGCCTTTTAATACAAAAGACTCCTTTTGAAGCCCAAGCCAGATACCTTTTAAAAGCCCCTGCCAGAGTCATAACGATTTTATTAAATTGAAATTTGTTTATTAATTTTTTTTTAATTAAAAAAGAAAAAAAAAGTAAGGAGCTCAAAAAAAAAAAAAAAATAGTCTCAAAAGTTATATGAAATCGAAAAGAAATTTTATAATATAGATTTTTAAATTTAATGTGATATGTATTACATCCAAAATAAATGTAATTGTAGAAGATTCATTTTCTCGTTTTTTTTTTAACCGATATCAATACAAATAGGGACTAATATGTGGCAAGGATCACTTGCTGAATTTTTGGACCAAGCAACTGGTTCTTGTGCTTTTTTGTTTGTAGGTTGATGGCTTTTGAATGGTGTTGTGCCTCATCAGTACCAAATAGAATTGAGGGAATTAAGAAACTTAATTAATGCAGCAAAACCCTATATTTATTTATTTTGAACATATATAAAGAAATTACGAGTACACGAGTCTGGGCTACAACACCCCATTAGCATCATCATACAATTGGTTTACAATAATCGAGGGAGCAAAATGGAAACATTGTAAACCCAGCATTGTATCAAAACCTTTTTTGTTTCTTATTACGAGGACAAAAAAAAAAAAAAAACATTCCTGATATAACATTATCAGAGACAAACAAAAAAGGGTCTATTGATTGCTGATTAAACTGGTAAGATGTTCCTCTGTAGGTTGTTTCCTCTTGAGTTAGAAAAGGCATGAGCAGTAGCGAGCCGACTCAGAGTAGCGAGCCAACTCAGAAGCATTACTGGGACTATCTGATGGAGCTAGTTCCACAGCATTAGAAGCTGGCGGGGCAGAAACTTACCTGCCAAGAACAATATATAAAGAAGGTAGAGAAGAGACCCAACTGAGTCTGGCAAAAGAGTTGAAACCAGAGACACCAAACCAAGCCAACCAAACACCACTGTCCCATGGCGAGCATAAGTTTGGCAGCGGCAGAGATCTTCATAAGAAGAAGATTCCAGTTTGGCATAGTAAGCGAAGGAATAGAAAAGAAAACTAGCAATGGAAACACGCAAAGATTTGGGGTATGTGTCGAATGGGGTTGTGTCCGTCTTCCCTTGATACTTGATTTGCAAAAAGTTGAGAATCATGGGAACAATGAACTTCAGAACAGCGTGACAAGAAGCAGAGGAGGAGGAGGTACTCTGTCGTTGCGACAAGTAGTTGTAGGAGTGTGTTGTAATGCTGAGAAATGAGAACTGTGCAAACAAGTTTGTCTGCGTGCCTTGCTGAGGTGTTCTTCTTGTCGTTGTTGTCGCCATTGATTTGACAATAGTAACACACAGTGAGATCGACATCAAAATAAGGAATTAGTTGGTTATAAAGAAAAAGGAAAGTGACATAAGTTCTCTTTGATTTTCAATTTGGCAAAACAAATTTGTTTTTTTAAGGTTATTTTAATTTATGGATGTTATGATTGGTTTTTATTATTTATTTATTTTGTATGTAATCTCATTCAATTGAATAAAATATATGTAAAATAAAATTTCAAACTTAATAGGATATTTTTCGTTTTCAATTGAAGTAATGTAATATGTTTATCTATTATTTTTTAGTAAATCTAATCAACCAAAATAAAAAGGGTACACAAACTCAAGTTAACATTGATGAAAATATATAGATATCTTTTAACATTTCAATCTATTACACACGCTTTGTAACATTTTAGTTAAATCATAAACATTCATGTCATTTAGCAAGAATATACAAATACTCTTTTAATATTTTGCGAAAAGATCATAGGCATATCTTCAACTTAAATAAATATATGTGCCAATATTAATTAAATTAATTGTGTATTTCTATATACAAATACATATAAAATTACGGAAAAATTACAAATACAACTCCTAAAATTTATTAAAAATGTTAATTTTTCCCTCACATTTAAAAAATTACATCCCATGCCTTGCGGTTTTTAATCATATAACAAATGGCCCCTCCTTTTTATATTTGTGATTTTCAAAACGTGAGAATTTTTTTTAGAATCATTAACAAGTAAAACAAGTAGGCAAGATAGGAAGAGTATGAGACGTATTACCTAAAAAAAGAACAAGTAGGCAAGATAGGAAGAATTTTTTTTAGAATCATTAACAAGTAAAAAAATTTAACATAAAAAAATAAATGAAAAGATCATTAACAAGTAAAACAATTTTATATATGCAAGATCCCATTATGTCGTTAGAATTAAATTTGGGAGTGATAATTTAGCATTTTAAATATTTTCTATCATTAAAATTAAATTTTGGAGTGATGTTATAACGTTTCAAGCATTTTTCCTAATGATAGTATACTGTTAGCAAAATCAAATACTCAATCAGTACATTTACAGGGTATTAAAGGGTGAGTTTATTGGGTGTTTGGTAGGCATTTACATGATAAGATTTGACATTATATATACACACGTGGAAATAACAGGACTTGATAATATTTGTATTTTTCATTTCATTTCTAAAATAACATCATTTCTTCATAATGCCAAGAACACAAATGATCAAAGGAGGACAATTAATTAATTGGTATTTAAGATATGATTATGAATGCTTCACAACATCAATAATGTACACCATCAAAAAATATTGATGTAAGTTTTCCTCTTGTATTTGGTTCTTCATCAATAAATATTTCTTTTGTTGATAAAAAAAAAAATAATAATGTACACCATCAACAATTCCAAAGTTCATCCAAATATACACATTACCAGCATGTATCTGTTAATACATATCAAATATTTTCCCTTTTGATCAATTGAAATAAAAATTCAATGTGGATCAGGCAATTATTGAAAGTAACAAATCTAGTCGATTCCCAATTGATATAGTCAATTTTACTGCTATAAAACTGTTTTTGCATATGATTATTTTTAAAAAAATCCACTATTTATAAAAAATGTTAATTTTTCCCTCACATTTAAAAAATTACATCCCACGCCTTGCGGTTTTTAATCATATAAAAAATGGCCCCTCCCTTTTATATTTGTGATTTTCAAAACGTGAGAATTTTTTTTAGAATCATTAACAAGTAAAACAAGTAGGCAAGATAGGAAGAGTATGAGACGTATTACCTAAAAAAATAACAAGTAGGCAAGATAGGAAGAATTTTTTTAAGAATCATTAACAAGTAAAAAAATTTAACATAAAAAAATAAATGAAAAGATCATTAACAAGTAAAACAATTACTTAGAATCATTGAAGTATATAAAATTCACTGGAAGATCTCAATAAATGTCACATTTACTACACATTTTATAGATGCAAGATTCCATTACGTCGTTAGAATTAAATTTGGGAGTGATAATTTAGCATTTTAAATATTTTCTGTCATTAAAATTAAATTTTAGAGTGATGTTATAACGTTTCAAGCATTTTTCCTAATGATAGTATACTGTTAGCAAAATCAAATACTCAATTGGTACATTTACAGGGTATTAAAGGGTGAGTTTATTTGGTGCTTGGTAGGTATTTACATGATAAGATTTGACATTATATATACACACGTGGAAATAACAGGACTTGATAATATTTGTATTTTTCATTTCATTTCTAAAATAACATCATTTCTTCATAATGCCAAGAACACATATGATCAAAGTAGGACAATTAATTAATTGGTATTTAAGATATGATTATGAATGCTTCACAACATCAATTATGTACACCATCAAAAAATATTGATGTAAGTTTTCCTCTTGTATTTGGTTCTTCATCAATAAATATTTCTTTTGTTGATAAAAAAAATAAAAATAATGTACACCATCAACAATTCCAAAGTTCATCCAAATATATACATTACCAGCATGTATCTGTTAATACATATCAAATATTTTCCCTTTTGATCAATTGAAATAAAAATTCAATATGGATCAGGCAATTATTGAAAGTAACAAATCTAGTCGATTCCCAATTGATATAGTCAATTTTACTGCTATAAAACTATTTTTGCATATGATAATTTTTTTAAAAAATCCACTATTTATTAAAAATGTTAATTTTTCCCTCACATTTAAAAAATTACATCCACGCCTTGCGGTTTTTAATCATATAAAAAATGGCCCCTCCCTTTTATATTTGTGATTTTCAAAACGTGAGAATTTTTTTTAGAATCATTAACAAGTAAAACAAGTAGGCAAGATAGGAAGAGTATGAGACGTATTACCTAAAAAAAGAACAAGTAGGCAAGATAGGAAGAATTTTTTTAAGAATCATTAACAAGTAAAAAAATTTAACATAAAAAAATAAATGAAAAGATCATTAACAAGTAAAACAATTTCTTAGAATCATTGAAGTATATAAAATTCACTGGAAGATCTCAATAAATGTTACATTTACTACACATTTTATATATGCAAGATCCCATTACGTCGTTAGAATTAAATTTGGGAGTGATAATTTAGCATTTTAAATATTTTTTGTCATTAAAATTAAATTTTGGAGTGATGTTATAACGTTTCAAGCATTTTTCCTAATGATAGTATACTGTTAGCAAAATCAAATACTCAATCAGTACATTTACAGGGTATTAAAGGGTGAGTTTATTTGGTGTTTGGTAGGCATTTACATGATATGATTTGACATTATAAATACACACGTGGAAATAACAGGACTTGATAATATTTGTATTTTTCATTTCATTTCTAAAATAACATCATTTCTTCATAATGCCAAGAACACATATGATCAAAGGAGGACAATTAATTAATTGGTATTTAAGATATGATTATGAATGCTTCACAACATCAATAATGTACACCATCAAAAAATATTGATGTAAGTTTTCCTCTTGTATTTGGTTCTTCATCAATAAATATTTCTTTTGTTGATAAAAAAAATAAAAATAATGTACACCATCAACAATTCCAAAGTTCATCCAAATATACACATTACCGGCATGTATCTGTTAATACATATAAAATATTTTCCCTTTTGATCAATTGAAATAAAAATTCAATGTGGATCAGGCAATTATTGAAAGTAACAAATCTAGTCGATTCCCAATTGATATAGTCAATTTTACTGCTATAAAATTGTTTTTGCATATGATTATTTTTTAAAAAATCCACTATTTATTAAAAATGTTAATTTTTCCCTCACATTTAAAAAATTACATCCCATGCCTTGCGGTTTTTAATCATATAACAAATGGCCCCTCCCTTTTATATTTGTAATTTTCAAAACGTGAGAATTTTTTTTAGAATTATTAACAAGTAAAACAAGTAGGCAAGATAGGAAGAGTATGAGACGTATTACCTAAAAAAATAACAAGTAGGCAAGATAGGAAGAATTTTTTTTAGAATCATTAACAAGTAAAAAAATTTAACATAAAAAAATAAATGAAAAGATCATTAACAAGTAAAACAATTTCTTAGAATCATTGAAGTATATAAAATTCACTGGAAGATCTCAATAAATGTCCCATTTGCTACCAATTTTATATATGCAAGATCCCATTACGTCGTTAGAATTAAATTTGGGAGTGATAATTTAGCATTTTAAATATTTTTTGTCATTAAAATTAAATTTTGGAGTGATGTTATAACGTTTCAAGCATTTTTACTAATGATAGTATACTGTTAGCAAAATCAAATACTCAATCAATACATTTACAGGGTATTAAAGGGTGAGTTTATTTGGTGTTTTGTAGGCATTTACATGATAAGATTTGACATTATATATACGCACGTGGAAATAACAGGACTTGATAATATTTGTATTTTTCATTTCATTTCTAAAATAACATCATTTCTTCATAATGCCAAGAACACATATGATCAAAGGAGGACAATTAATTAATTGGTATTTAAGATATGATTATGAATGCTTCACAACATCAATAATGTACACCATCAAAAAATATTGATGTAAGTTTTCCTCTTGTATTTGGTTCTTCATCAATAAATATTTCTTTTGTTGATAAAAAAAAAATAAAATAATGTACACCATCAACAATTCCAAAGTTCATCCAAATATACACATTACCAGCATGTATCTGTTAATACATATAAAATATTTTCCCTTTTGATCAATTGAAATAAAAATTTAATGTGGATCAGGCAATTATTGAAAGTAACAAATCTAGTCGATTCCCAATTGATAGTCAATTTTACTGCTATAAAACTGTTTTTGCATATGATTATTTTTTAAAAAATCCACTATTTATTAAAAATGTTAATTTTTCCCTCACATTTAAAAAATTACATCCCATGCCTTGCGGTGTTTAATCATATAACAAATGGCCCCTCCCTTTTATATTTGTAATTTTCAAAACGTGAGAATTTTTTTTTAGAATCATTAACAAGTAAAACAAGTCGGCAAGATAGGTAGAGTATGAGACGTATTACCTAAAAAAATAACAAATAGGCAACATAGGAAGAATTTTTTTTAGAATCATTAACAAGTAAAAAAATTTAACATAAAAAATAAATGAAAAGATCATTAACAAGTAAAACAATTTCTTAGAATCATTGAAGTATATAAAATTCACTGGAAGATCTCAATAAATGTCCCATTTACTACCAATTTTATATATGCAAGATCCCATTACGTCGTTAGAATTAAATTTGGGAGTGATAATTTAGCATTTTAAATATTTTCTGTCTTTAAAATTAAATTTTGGAGTGATGTTATAACGTTTCAAGCATTTTTCCTAATGATAGTATACTGTTAGCAAAATCAAATACTCAATCAGTACATTTACAGGGTATTAAAGGGTGAGTTTATTTGGTGTTTGGTAGGCATTTACATGATAAGATTTGACATTATATATACACACATAGAAATAACAGGACTTGATAATATTTGTATTTTTCATTTCATTTCTAAAATAACATCATTTCTTCATAATGCCAAGAACACATATGATCAAAGGAGGACAATTAATTAATTGGTATTTAGGATATGATTATGAATGCTTCACAACATCAATAATGTACACCATCAAAAAATATTGATGTAAGTTTTCCTCTTGTATTTGGTTCTTCATCAATAAATATTTCTTTTGTCGATAAAAAAAAAAATAATGTACACCATCAACAATTCCAAAGTTCATCCAAATATACACATTACCAGCATGTATCTGTTAATCCATATCAAATATTTTCCCTTTTGATCAATTGAAATAAAAATTCAATGTGGATCAGGCAATTATTAAAAGTAACAAATCTAGTCAATTCCCAATTGATATAGTCAATTTTACTGCTATAAAACTGTTTTTGCATATGATTATTTTTAAAAAAATCCACTATTTTTTAAAAATGTTAATTTTTCTCTCACATTTAAAAAATTACATCCCATGTCTTGCGGTTTTTAATCATATAACAAATGGCCCCTCCCTTTTATATTTGTAATTTTCAAAACGTGAGAATTTTTTTTTAGAATCATTAACAAGTAAAACAAGTAGGCAAGATAGGAAGAGTATGAGACGTATTACCTAAAAAAATAACAAGTAGGCAAGATAGGAAGAGTATGAGACGTATTACCTAACACAATTTCTCTCCCCCTCTCTGGAATGGCTGCCACAATCTTATGTAGATCGTAGAAAAGTGCTGGAGGCAATGCAGGGCTGCAGGACTGGAGGCAATGCAGGCATATATAGAGGGATGGGAAGAACCCATTTTATGATCTTTTGCGTGGAAACTACGAAACTTTTTTTGCTCAAAGATGGAAACCCATTTTATGATCTTTTGCGTGGAAACTACAAATTTTTTTTGCTCAAAGATGGAAACTTCAACTTATTACTTTCCGCAGCAGATTGTTGCCGGGGTGGTTACAAACTATTAACTATTTTCTAGTTTTGCCTAGGTGGTTACAAACTATTTTCTAGTTTTTAATTTATTTTAGTCACATTCTTCACATGTAACTAATATCTAATGCTAGGTAAATGTGTAATCCCACCATTATATTGCTTGTTCTATCTCTCTTCAGCCACCGATTTCACAGGTATGGTTTTATTTTATTTTTGTTATATTTGATAAATGAATGTGATAGAGAATTTTAAGAATGTCCTTGTACGGGGCGAAATATCCTCTGCTTTCCGTACTCCTTGTATTCCAAGCTTCTCTTGACGGCGTCTACCTGGCAACACAGAAACGGTGAGCTGCCTGGCGGTGGTGTGCCGGATAGTCCCTCCGACGATCAAGTCAGTCCACTTGAGGAAGAAGAAGACTGTTAGAGAGAGAGAGAGTATTCTCTTTGGGGAAGAAGTTGCATACCTCTAACGTTCACCTTCCTCCTTATTTCTAGGTTGGCCATGCAGCCTCAAGATTGTGCGCGCACTACCTCTGCTGTCCTTTCCTGGACAGGTGGCAGTGCTCGCCCCTCACCACCTTACGCGTGTAAAGGTTTTGTCCTTCAGCCAGTACATGCAGAACTGCCCAACGGTATTGGTGCGTGCGTGGACCAGATTTCCTCCTCTTCACGCGATTGGCCCAGGTGGTACACATAATCGAAGTACCACGACCGGCCTATCCCTAGTGAAGAATTGCCACCACAAGCATAAAACCGAGCTACGAATCGCCGACCTATCCATCGGCCAAGGAGCTCACATCAGACTCTCATGGCTGAGGAAATCTTGATCGGTCAATTCTAGCTAACCGGCCGCGAGGCAAGCCGGCCTCACCCCGTGCTATCTCTGATCTCGGCTACATGAAGCCATTTATCTCAGCTGGCCGGTTAGAGGAACGCCGACCTTGCCGCAGCCTCAGTCTATCCCAGATTATCCTTTAGCTCGGTTACCATTCACCACTCCGAGCTCCTCCCAACACGTACAAGTCGCAGCTTGGTTAGGCCAGTTCGTGCGGGAGCGGTCAACGTCTCCGATCGTGCAAGTCAGGTTGCAGGCCGCAGCAACAGAGAAGTTAGCTCGGCGCCGTGCTGTCCGTCACGTTTGACGTTATCTTAGCTCGGCCGTACTGTTCGGTGCAAATCTCCCCTCTCAATTGCCCCTTAATCCCATTGAGCTATCGTGATTGGGGTTACCACCGTGACCGAGCCACGGTTGAGTTGCGCCATTACCAAGCCGAGCATGATTGGCGAAATATCTGTCGCTGAGCTATCCCATTTGGCTGGCCATCACCTCGGTGGTCTTGTCAAGGGTCGTACAGCCGTACTGACAGCCGCGTTCCCAGTGCAACGTGGCTTCACGCCATTGGGTCGTGCAGCCAGCTGTTCTGCACGCGCAGAATTCAAACGGCGTAGCCGTTTGGGTTCCTTCCCTCCTCTTTTGTATTCTAACGAAGGGCCTAAAAACCCTTCACTTTTCATCTTCTCTCCCACACAAACCCTAAACTCTAGCTCTCAAAACCTTCAAGCCTCTGCCTTCTCTACTGCTGCATCTCCTTTCGTTCCCCACTTGCTCATTCTCGCCATTTCTGACGCTGCGTTCGAGCTTTTGAGGCCCACCTCACTTCACATCCATTTTTGGTAAGTTTTTCATCCCTTCACTGTTTTTCATCTTGGTGTTCTTCACGTTCTTGGCTTTTGATTTTCTGGCTTTGAACCTAAACGCCAAAACCTCACTGATGCCCCTTTGTGGGGCAATATTTGCACACCTTAGGGCAAACTTGGATCTGGGGGGGTACATGGGGCCTCTGTCCCTGTTTCTCCTTGGTCCGAATGAACGAGCCTCGAACTTAGGATGAACAGGAAGAACAGAATGAACACTGTGCACTACTGTAGACACCCCGTTTTTGACCGCCCTCAAGACTTGGGCATTACTGATGGTTTGCTCGGTGTTGAGAGATGTGCAGGGCACAGGTTCAGTTTCTTCGACAAAGAGAGAGGCAAACCCTTCAAAACACTTTGTTTAGGGGTTTGGAGTTGAAGAAAAGAGGAGAGGAGGGGAGAAAATAGGTTGGAGAAGAAGT
This sequence comes from Camellia japonica, assembly GCA_030407325.1. Lineage (NCBI taxonomy): Eukaryota > Viridiplantae > Streptophyta > Magnoliopsida > Ericales > Theaceae > Camellia > Camellia japonica. Next base: position 45,600,828 of record JAPPVO010000024.1, on the reverse strand, counting down.
TCGCCATGAATCCGGGTAGAAGAAAGTCGAGCGGCTCTCGCTGAATCAGGCTTATTCAATTGCATACTTGGAATTTAGCTATGAGGCCACACCATTGGAAAGAAGACTTCCGGGGCTTCATTTTTGGTTCAAGAATCTCCTAGAGCCAAGTCCGGGTGGAGGAGATATGATGGGTTGAAGCTGGGCATCATCCCGGTTGGATCGAGTCTGCGCGGCTTCACGGAAAAGGGCATAACTTTTTGCATAGGAGGAATTTTGATGCAAGGTTTGCGCCATTGGAAAGCTAACTTCCGGGGCTTCAATCTGGCCATCCACCGGCACTTTTTGACCTCACCGGCCACTCATCAGCACTCTATTTGTCCGACCGGCCAGAATAAAGTGCAGGTCGGCACTATATTGTGCCGACCGGCAATATATTGTGCCGATGACCTCTTTTATGGCCGACCTGACCCTTTTGACCCTCCCAGGCTTGGTGCATGCCAGCTGTGCCAGCTGGGATGCACAGACCCGACCCCCATGCATATATGTGGCTATTTTGCACCCTTTTGAGCCTTTTGACCCCCTTTTGCTTCTAGAAGCTTGAACCCTTTGGCCAAGCTTCTTGGAGAAGCTTGGCCAGCTGTTTTAGCTTCTCCAAGAAGCCTTGGACCATTTGCACCCTTTGCCCCTTTTCATTTAGCTTCCTTGGGAAGCTTAGAGCCTTTTCTTTGTCTATATAAGAGCTCTTCTTCTCCATGGCTTAGGGTTGGAGCTTTTGAACCAAAAACCAGAGCATATATATCTATACATCTGATATATACATCCTCTCTCTCTATATCTCCCTCTCTCTCATCCTTGGTGTGTGTTTGGGACCCTAAAAGTGCACTTTTACCTTAGTTTTGCACCAACACACACACCATTACACCTTGCTTCGACCTTGAGGGGCTTAGAGGGTTGATTATTGAGTTTTTGGGCTGTTTTTGATCAGAGAAGAGTGGCTGCACCTGCTGTTCATCAAAGGTTCTTCAAGGGTAATCTTTTTACTTTAGATTCCCCAATCTTGCACAAGCTTTTAGCCTATCTTGCTTTCTGTTTTGGAGCATCATGTAAACTGAAAATAGGCTTATTTTGAGCCCTTCTTCAACATTGAAGAAGGGCTCAACACTGTTGGAGACCTCCATGTATGACTTGCTTCATTACCCCTCTTTGGTCCCCATTTTTGCATCATTTGTTAGCTCATTTTGCTTCTGTTTTTTGGCCATGATCAGAACTGATAGTGGCCATATTTTGACCCCCTTGACTTGTTTCATTAAGGGTCTTTGGCTGTTTGATGCATTTTTGCATACTTCATGTTATAGCCCTCTTGTGGCCTTAATCTTGCATTGCATTTTAAGGGTGTTTGTATATTGATTTGGGGGCTGTCATAAACTGTGAGTAGTCATATTTTTGGTCCCTCTTCAGTGTTGTAAAAGGGTCTTTTCCAGTTTGGGCTTTGTATCTACCACTTGCTTCATTACCTAGCTTGAGGGCCCGTTTTTGCATGCTGTTTTTGCCCTATCTATGCTCACTGTTTGGCCATGCTTTGAACTGAAAAGATGCTTTTTTTGGGGCTGCCTTGCTTCTGTTTTCATGCTTCATGTCCAGATTATGCATGTTTGATATAGCTATAGGTCATTTCATGAGCCTAATCTTGCATTTCGGGTCCATTTCATGCACTTAGTGTCATATTTCCATGTTTTGGGACCATTTGGCATCATGTTCCAGTGCTGAAATCTACATGTTTACATGCCATGTTTCATCATTTTCCATGCCTTGTTAGAGTTGCATGTTGTATCTTAGGATTGATCCATGCATTGGACATGTTTGTATGCATTTCGGTTGCCTCATTTCACCTAATGGCCTCCTATGTGAGTGTGGCTGAGGCTATCTCATATTGGTGTAAGCCCATCTTGCATTGTGTATGCCATGTTTCAATGCGTTGTGCATGTTATGTTATGTACATTGTGTGTGCCATGTAGTTGCATTGCATGTTTGTGTATTAGCTTGCATGCTTAGGTTGCATGTGCATTGTTGTGCATTGCCTCACCTCTTGATCAACCATGATTGAGGTTGGGTCCCTTGTATGTTTGTGTGCATTGCATTTGACATTGAAATGCAAACTTGGCCTCTTAGGCCATCATGCGTCGAAATGCGCCATTGATGGCCCGGGGGTCAAGGGCCATGCTCCCTTGAGTCCATTGCATGATAGGGAGTGTGTCCATGCATACATTGCCTTGAAATTTCATACCATGCATTGTCTGTCCTTTGTTGCTGTCAAAACTGTCTTCTGCAGGAAGTTTCTGCCGACCGGCAACATACAGTGCCGACCGACCATTTGTGAATGGCCGATAGCTTCATCAGCAGCCGATGGACATTCCTCATGGCCGGTGGGCATTTCCTCCAGCCGATGGTATTCTACAGTGTGCAAGGAACGTGTCCCAGGACTTTGGCAGTCTTTGGAGAGGCAGGGCAGTGAAAACAGAGGCAGCAGTGGTATGGTACGGATTTTCCGGGCAAGACGGATCGAGCATGCATCATTCGCGCATCCCGAGGCGGGGGCTGCGGCCATCTTCTCTCTGCATTTATTTTGATTAGATTAGAAATTATGTAATAGTTAATTTAGTGATTTATTATTCGGACTGTAATATTTATTCGGTCCCTCCGTGTGAGGGCATATTTGTAATAAGTGTGGGTGAGTGTGTGTATGTCTTCCAACCCCCATTTCTTTCTTCCCTTTTATTTACTCGCTTATGATGATAGATTAGGGCATATTTAAAATTAGCATACCTTATGCAATGCATGCGTGCATCCATGCATTTGTTAACATGCATCGGGCTCGGTACATCATACAAACTGCATTGTATTTCAAATCTAACTTGAATACGTGTTACTCGTGCATTTCACATGCCATGTTTAGGATAGCCGAGCCTGTCTAATTGCACTCTGTATGCGTTGCATTAGTCATCTTAACATGAGCTAGGTCATGCATATTTTGCTAACTAGTTTATTGTTTTGGCACGGAGTACAATGTAAGTATTTATGCTTTAGCATCTCGCATGCGTGTGAATGTTAACATGATAGCATGATTACCATGTGGCTAAATGCTTATATGAGATAAACTGTTTGAATGCCTGTGGGTGGAGGTTGGATTGCTTGAGTTGGAAAAACTCGTTGAAATCCGTGTTTTAGCCTACTTGCGAGTAGCAAATTCCAAAACGCTTTCAAAACGAACGGATATGCAATGCTTGTTTCCAAATTAGGCAATCTAGTCTATACTTGTTTGCTGTGCGCATAACATAGTAATTCGAGGCTAATAACCGGAATAAGAACATATAATGTTTTCAAAACAAGATATCACGGTTAGTAGAGGCCGATCTTTGATCGGGCGAGAGGGGGTGCTCATAGCTGACCTTCCCCAATCGTACCCAAGTTCCCGAGCCGAGGCAACTTTGGTGATGACGGACACGTGGCCTTTGGCACCGAGTCAGGGTTTCCTAAATTCCCCCAAAATAAAATATTTAGGTGGCGACTCTGTATCTGGTAAAGCAGTCCATGTTTGGCACTTCTTTTCTAAAAATCTGTTTTCTCAAAACGATTTGTCGGATTTGGACTCTTTGGTTCAAGATTAAGAACCGTGACACAAATCGAGTCCGAGCTGTAGCATGAGGCCCACGGGCACGTCTACAACTACCGAGCTAGATGCTCGTTTGGATCTATAGGTAGAGCCTTAGCCGAGCAAGAACTAGTTTGTGGCTTCACGCCGAGGCCGCAACCGAGCTGAACAACCAATTAGACCGGTAATAAAACTGATCCGGGCGAAAACTTGAGGTCGTTACTTGGGCCTTGACCGAGCTAAAGGCTCCGTTAGCTCCTTCTTTGACCTTGACCGAGCCAGAAGTGGAGAGTTAGAACCGAACTAGGAAATCGACCAGGTAGCCTAGCCGAGGTAGGGGTCGAACCGGCCAAACACTAATAATCCCTTCACTGAGCCAATTCCCATAGGGGCCGCGCAATTTGTGCCGTGCTAACCCTTGGAATTATTAACATGCAGAACAAATAGGATCGACCAAGCCAGTCCAGCACTATAATTGGTGGAGCTCAAAGTCCGAGCAAACACACCAACATTTTTGACCGGGATACACACTAAACCAAATAAAACCGAGATAAATGGGGAAGTACCGATTTATGGTTAGCTCGCCCGGCGCGATGGCGGAGTTTCGAAGGGAGTACAAAATTCCTGACGACGTCATCTTAGAGCTCGCCAAAAAGGGAGATACTCCTTGGGGCGATCTAGACCGGTGCCCCTTCACCGTCGTGTCAATAGTAGAAGAAGGGCTCCGTTTCCCGGTTCAACCCTTGATCTGCGAGTTTTTGAGGCAGACAAGGCTTTGCCCGAGCCAAGTCTCAAATAACACGTACAAAATAATAAACGGGGTCGCCGAGCTAAACCGGAGGCTCGGTCTCAATCTCGGTCTGGTTGAAATTTTCCATCAGTATAGTCTTAGTAGAAATAAGAGTGGGCTTTGCTGGTACCTCAAAGTCAAGAAGGGCCGAGCAAAACTCATAGAGGGCAACCCGGACAAGGAGACGAATGATGACGACTTCTTGTGGGTGTCCGGTCGCTATGAAGACACCGAGGCACCCATACCGGGATGGTATATTAGAAAGGATTTTGGGAGTGCCGGTGAGTTGTTCGGCTAACCGCGCTATTTTCTTTATGCATCAATTACTTCCCATGCCGATCTAACACTTCTTCTTTCTGCAGATAAGCACCTAGCAGCAGACTACCACCAGGCCAACCAAGAGGCCATCAGAGCCCTGCTGCGCCATCCTGCCAAGGAGAGGGAGGCTTCGAAACTGCTCGGCTTCGAACAGACCTACCACTACCAAGCACTGCGCAAAAGCCGCGTCACCGACTTCTTGCACGCTCCTTCGCCAGAACCTGACCCCAGCCTTCCGCCGATCAACCTAGTCCCGCTAACAGCCGAGCAAGAAATGGCCAAAATTCGAGCCATCAAAGCAATGATCACAGGCGAACCGAGCGACTCCCAGCCCCCAGAAGCTTCTGGGGGAACTTCCTCCACACCAGCCGGGCAACAAGAAGGAGCTGTGCTAGCTTTGGCCAGCGAGCAGCCCGCTGGTCGGTCCAAGAAGCGGCCGAGGAAAGAACGAGCCGGTCAGTGTCTGGAAGACGAAGACTCCACCGATCGTGCCTCCACTGAGCTCGGGGACCAGACTGAGCAACCACAGACCGGCAAATCCAAGGGCCCAGCCACCCCCCCGGTCTGGGCGCCCGAGTTCAAATACCAGGGCCGAGCAGTTTCAGCTGAAGACTCGGTTTATGCGGACAAGGACTACTCGCTTGATTTTAACTTGACCAAGGGGTTGATCCTGCCCACTGACATGAAGAGACATGACGAGCTTTCGGACCTGAAGGTCCTCCGCTCGGCGGCGAAATCCATAGTGCTGGTAAGTTTTTCATTCTTTGCAACTGTTTGCTTGGTTTTTGCTTGGTTTCTCAAATACTCACAATCCTTCATTTGTTTTCAGGCCGCGCAAAAGAACTACCTGGCCCACGACCGGATGATCAGAGTGCGGCAGAGCCTTCGAGATGCTATCGCAGAGAATGAGGCCCAAGTGGCCGAGATAGTAAAACTCAAGGCCGCTCAGGAGGCTTTGGTGGCGGAGCGGGATGAACTGAGCCAAAAAGTCGACCGAGCTGAATCTGACAAACAAAGGGCCGTGAAATCGACCAAAGCTCGGTACCTCGCCGAGCTCCGAAAGCTGCGTGATGCCCACAAAGAGAAAAGGGACAAAGCTGTGGATGACGCCGAAGACCGGGGATACGCTTAGGGGGAGAAGACTTACGAGCGGCAGGCCCAAGCGACCAAGGACATCTTTTCCAGTGCGGCTGGAAAGCTGCCGTGGAAAAAGTTGGCCTTGGTCAGGATGCCGAAATGTTTGTGAACCCCCCTGCAGCCTATATCCCGGTCTACATGCAGGCCTATGCCAATGCTACCCAAAACCGGCTCATTGCGGAGGCAAGGAAAGAGGCCGAGAAAGGAGCCGCCGCCGCGCAACAAGCCGAGCAAACTTCTCCTGACAGCATCTCAAGATGCCGAAGATGAAGAAGTTATTGATCGGGAGGTTGTCACGGTGGAGGGTGCCGACGATGACGCCGAGGAAAACTTGCCCGAGCAGACAAATGTGATCGTCGAGCAGACGGTGGGGGTAGCCGAACAAACTGCAAACCTTGAACTGGATTGAAGATTTTCCTTTTTCATGTTCCTACTTTTCATTGCTGTTTTTTTTTTTTTTTGAAATGTAACCGGGCTATGTCCCCCCTCTTGTACTGAATTTTCCTTTATCAATGAAACTTGTGAACTTTTTGCTCGTACATCTGCATGGATTCCTTGATTCAATCGTTGGCAATTCACAACTGCCAGGTCGGCTATGCCGCACAATTTTTCGAGCTAAAATCACCTTAAACATTTTTTAATCAGCTTGCAGTTCGGCTCCTTCAATTTTCAAATGAGTTGACATTTTAACTCGGCCGAGCAAAACCTGCTCGGCCTTCACTGGTTTGCACTTTATAGAATTTCAATACTTCAATGTGACCGAGCAAAATCAGCTCGCCTTTTAAGTTGGGCAAACCGCCAACATTTCCTTTTTGCCAAGCAAAGTCAGCTCGGCTTCTTACCGGTTGGACAAAACACCAACATTGCAAATTTCGCCGAGCAAAATCAGCTCGTTTTTCCA